>APFE031430268.1:15802-106348 GCA_000404065.3 Pinus taeda | reverse complement strand
GATAAACAACAGTATCTACAGCATCTGCCCAAAATTGTAAAGGCAATCCTACATGCAATCTCATGCACCTTGCACGCTCCATGATTGTTCTACTCATCCTTTCTGACACACCATTTTATTGTGGTGTTCTTGGCACCATTTTCTCTCTGCGAATTCCGTGCTCTGAACAATACCTATCAAACTCGTTGCTACAATATTCACCTCCATTGTTTGATCTGAGACACTTCAATTTATTTCCTGTCTCAATCTCAACCAAAGCTTTCCATTTCTTGAAAGTATCAAATACATAAGATTTATTCTTAATACAATAAATCCAAGTTTTTCTTGTTGCATCATCAATAAAAGTAACATAATAACGAGAGCCACCGAGAGATGATACCTGAGCAGGTCCCCATACATCTGTATGCACAAGCTCCAATTTTTCATTCTTCTTTTCTTTCCCAACTCTGAGAAATCTGACTCTCTTCTGTTTTCCATAATTGCAATTCTCACAGAAGTCCAAATCAACATTCTTCAAACCCGGCAACAAATTCCTTGAGTGAAGAATCTTCATCCCTTTTTCACTCATGTGTCCAAGCCTATGATGCCATAACGCTGCATCTGCTCCTTTGGAAGTTAAAGCATTAACAGAGTTAGAAATACCATTGCATAAATACAATGTACCAACCTTTTCGCCTTTTGCTATTACCAGGGCTCCTTTGGTGACCTTCCAAGCTTTATCTGTGAAAGTTGTCACACAACCTTCACCGCCTAACTGCCCTGTTGAAATCAGATTTTCTTTAGATCTGGAACATGCCTTACCTCCTTTAGTAGCCATTGGTTTCCATTCTGTTGTTTTACAAGAACTTTACCCATTCCAACAATTTTACAGGGTTTATCATCACCCAAACGAACTTTTCCAAAATCTCCTTGAACATATTCATGAAAGTATTTCTTATCAGGTGTGGCATGGAATGAGGCCCCTGAATCTACCACCCAGGAATCAGTAATATTTTCGAAATAAAGAATCAAAGCATCTTGTAACACCTCACCTGTCACATTTGCTTCATGATTGTTTTCTTGCTGTGAATCTCTTTCTTTTCCCTTCCGAGATCTACAGTCTTTCTTTAGGTGTCCTTTCTTTCCGCATTTCCAGCACACTATCCCTGATCTGGACTTGGATCTGCCTTTCCTTGATTTACTGCGATATCCTGAGCTCTTTCCTCTTTCCATTTTTCTTCCTCTAGACTCTGCACTCAAAGCATTTCCCGATGTCTCACTGGAGCTTTTCCGTCGCATTTCCTCGCTAAGGATAGCACCGACAACATCATCAAACTTTAAAGTACTAGATCCAGAAACAGAGTTACTAATGGCCATTACCAAACCATTCCAACTTTCTGGTAATGAGCACAAGAATAACAGAGCTCTAACTTCATCATCAAAGTTTACCCCTACAGAACATAACTGACTTGTAACAGTATTAAAATCATTTAAATGATCTGCAACAGATCCACCTTCCGACATCTTCATATTAAATAACCGTTTCATAAGAAATACCTTGTTTGAGGCCGAGGGTTTTTCATATAGTTTCTCCAACGCCTTAATCAAACCCTCTGTCGTTGTTTCCTTCGAAATGTTGAAGGCGACCGACGCTGCAAGGCACAGCCGTATTGTTCCCAGTGCCTTTCTATCGAGAAGGTTCCATTTTTCATCATCCATATCCGTCGGCTTCTTTGTTTTTCCGCCCAATGGTAGGTATAGATCTTTCTGATACAGATAATCTTCCATCTGCAACTTCCACAGCGAGAAGTTTTGGCCGTTAAATTTCTCGACCCTAAACTTACCATCTTCCGCCATTGCTCCCACTCGAACTAGGAACCCTTCTTTCCTGCGAGTTTATCAGCCAAATAGACCTTCGGCTCTGATACCAGTTGTTAGAAAATTATATATTACGGAGCAATGGAACACATGAAATAATGAGAAATATAAACACAGAAAACGCACAAAACAAGAGAGACACAGATATACGTGGTTCACCCAGTTTGGGCTACGTCCACCCCGAACAGTCAGTCCTTCCTTTCTATTATCCAATAAAATGAAGAGACACAACCTACAGCAAATCCGTTGTAATATCCTCTATCTTCTCTCACAGTCTCACCTCTCTGTTTCTCGGTCACACAAAATACACATCTATCTCACAGCCTCAAATACAATACCCTCATACAAAGAGAGGGGTTGCCTTCTAGGGAAAAAAACCCTAAAATAAACATAAGTTCTACCGTCAGATCATCCGCCTAATGAACGGCCCAAATTGACTAGAAATTACTATACTTTTACAATGCAATTTTACAGCCGTTTTTAGCTTCGGTGGCGCTGCCCCCGAAACCCCCCGCCAGGGGGGGGCTCCCAAAAGGTCGCAGCCGCACCCCCTTGACCCCCCTTGCAGCGAATATTTTACGGGCGGCGTTGCCGCCCCCATTTTGAACTGGGGTCCAATGTGGCGGTACTTTTGAATATAGAAGATAATCAGGCTCCACACCCAACACAACTATCAACGTGGATCAATTATATGAGAATGGTATGAGGTCCGTGGAGTGATAAGATCAGTATCGGAGAATGGTATGAGGTCCGTGGAGTGATAAGATCAGTATCGGGCCTAAGCCGAAGACTGATAAGTGTACCATCAAAGTGTAGGGCTCATAGATTTTCCTCTGAAAAATAACTGAGGTCACACCTATGGTTCGGGGCCAAGGGAGCTCTTGCTCATCAATGTTTCAACCAAAGGAACACATCCTTAGACATTTTGACAAAGGGTTAGAAGTTGGCGATTTTTTTAGCAATAACATAACAAACTCCTCAATGCTACTAACTCATGTCCAATAGCTCATACCTCTTAATGCTTTGATTCCAATTAATGATGGCATATTTTTTAGGTAAATTGGATCACTTCCCATACATGGTTTGTATTCACATTTACTTTAAATTTTTAGCGACTTATTATGGCAAACCTAATATGTGGTTTGACCTCACATGTGGCTTGAGTAGCCACAACCCAAGGGCATCTAAGCACTCATAATCATTAGGGGATCGCACCTAGCTTGAACCACAGCAAGCCTTAACATGAGTGGATTTTTTCCCACAAGACTTCCTATAACATTTTCACCATAAAATATTTTAACAGAAGACCCTACCACTATTTTTAAGCGAAATGAACATTAATTCTTTTAATAATTAATAATAATGATAATTTAAAATAAATTTAAAATTCAATTATTATTTTTTTTAGCAATTAAAAATATATGATAAGTAAATATTTTGATACTCATCAATACTGACTTAATTTATATGGCAGAGATTTAATTTATCTAACAACTCTATTTATTTAATAGATGATAAAAATTTAATTTCCAAAATATTTATTTAAAAATAGAAAATTGAAATTTGTTTTAAATATATCTTTTTATTTTTGGAAAAAAATTATGTTTAAGAATATCAAATTTGGTTTTTATTTTGATGTTTGTTATATTTAACATGAATTAATTTCTATAAACAGTTACCGCCAGTGATTCCACTCATCATAACTTCCAATTTATTTAATTTCACATTCCATAACTTCCAATTATATTCAATTTTACGTTTAAGATATAGTTCCACTAATTTTGAAAGATAGTTTCCAGAATAATCTCGGATGACCCCCGCCAGGATTGTCAATACAGCAAGATAGAGTCAAAAACGTGATGATCGTCTGAGATTTAGGGTGCTCATTTCCATAGAATTTGTCCACCTCCATGCTCAAACTTTTGCATCTCTATGATCTCTAATAACCCTGCCCTCAAAGTTTCATTTTCCATCATTTGAAAACTCCGTTTATGGCTTTAAACCATAGTTACCAAATTCGGCCGAATCGGGCTGAAGAATTCGGAAATTCGGCGGTTCCGTTCGATTCGGTCAATAATACCTTAAAATTCAATTCAATACGAACGGCAAGTGGGTAATTTTCATGACCATTTATCCTCCAACACGACCAGATTGACATCCAGAGCCTGTTTTGTTTGTGTGCGAGATCTTCCTGGTTGGGATCGTGATGATAGGCGGGTCTATGCGAGCCTTCCCCTCCTCAGAATATTTATTATCCTCCATCGCGACCAGTCATAGAAATCATCCGAAAATTGAAAATTCGACGATTTGAAAATTGCATGTCCGAATGGTCGGTGAAATTTTCTTTCACATCTGTGTTTAATTGATCAGAGGAAATGAAAATTGTGATAACCAATGTGGTTGTTGCTTTTGATTATTCTTTTAAAGTAGGCATTTATGTCTAAACATAATTTCGACTCGTAAGCAATATATGGCCCTAGACAATACGGAAGAAGGAAAGAACAAAGGAGTTTAGGAAATAAATCAACCTCAATCAACGTGAAGTGAAATAAAAAATAAATAAATAAAAAATTGGAAAATATAATGTAAAAATGAATTAGTTTGGTACTTGAATTTTAATTCGAGAGTGAAATATTTAAAATTTTGTGGAAATTATGTTATAATTAAAGTAGCGATTTTAAATATTTTTTCTTATTTTTAAAATTTTAATATATATGGTTAATATAGCATTATTGTGTAGAGAAGTACAATGAATAATAATAGTTAACTATTTAGTTGTAATAAGATTTGTTAAAATCTAATTTTTTTGTTATTGAGATTTTTGTTTGGGAAATAATTTATATAGTTTTTAGATTTTTTTTTGACAGACGATTTTTGATGTATTCTTTATGGTTAGTTATTAGGATCCCATTAACAATTATTTATTGATTGACTAAAAAAAATTCTAATGGTTTGAGACATGTTATTTCTTTCTTGTTAGTAGATAAAGAGTTGCCAATTCCATCTCATTCACTTTCAATAAGGACGAATTCTTTTTATTAATCTCAATTTCTAAATTTTTTTTGCAACTTTCATAATGTGATTGAAAACAATTTTTGAGAAACATGAGTTTCTGAATAATAAGATTTTTAATTTTGATTTTTTAAAAATTAAATTTTTGAAGAGCATAAGTCTTTGAATAATAAGATTTTTAATTTTGATTTTTTAAAAATTATTTAAAAAGCTCTTTTTAGTAATAGTAAGATGGATACTCCCGAATTTTTTCGTATTGTATTTTATATAGTCGAATTATTTTCGTATTGAATCGAATTCGAACTCGAACTCAAACTTGTAACTATGCTTTAAACTATACATCACTGCTACGGAGAAAAGGAAACAGATGATATATACATGAATTTTTGTATGTAAACATATTCCTTACAATTGATCATCACGTTTTTCTGTTAATAAGTCTGCAATATCGATGAATACTGCACACTTTGAAAAACATTCAAAAATCCGATGCCAATAGAAAACGAATCTAATCACAGAGAGAAGGAACATCATAAATAGATTTCCACAGGTGGAAGCTCGATGCCGGCCTCGTTTAGGAAAGGTATATTGGGTGACCTATCAGCCAAATCACGATATAGTCGATACTCGGCTTCATAATCATGAAGCGTGAGCTCGCTCCTCTGATTTGTATGGTAATGGTGCTTTGCCTCCGCAGACTTACCGAAACCAAAGAGATTCACCTTCTCGCAAATCCCCAATGCAACCATCACCGCCTGCATTCCAGACGAGTAATGGAACATGGGGCCTTCGTGCGCCTCGCTCCATTTGTCCGGATGTTTCCCGGTGGTCTCCACAAAAATCTTGAGGGAATAATACTTCACTAATCTGGTGCACAGATTGTCGAATCGGGCATCGGTAACGAGCAGGGGGGCCTTGTGGGACGCGTTGCAGCGAACGAAATCCATGAATTGGGCGGGCTGGCAGATGTATATCATAATTGGAACGCCTTCCCCGTATGAATGGCAGAAACACCCAACTCTCCTGGCGCAGCCATGCAGAAGATTGCTGTTGATGAACGCCAGAGTGGTTTTCGAGCCCACTTTTTCTTCGAAACCCCTGGTGTGGGCGTTGTTGAGACGAATTACCATCTCGTGCGAATCGATCAGCTGTCCCTGGGTTTTCTGCAGAAGGATGCCGCCGTTACCCACCACAGCGCAGCTCCGGTAGTGTTGCCGGGGTCGGATCTCCAGAGACCTGGTGTTGTTGTAGTGGCGATCCAAGGGTGTTTTCACTAGATCGCCTAGCTCCGCCATGACCCGCGGTTCAAATCGCTTGTTCTGAACCCAAGTCCGTAACACATGCTGAAATTTGATTGAGTGCGCGTCGCTGCCAACGCTATCGTTCAGCAAACCGCTGATCAGCTGGCGCTGCTCCGCCTCGCCTAACTCTATGGCGGCATAGGATAACAACGCCGTCTGATTAATGATACCAGCCCTGGGACCACTGTGGCCGGGACCTGCCGATAGCTGGTTCCTGTATATGAGGAACGATGGGACGAATGCTTGGTTTACAATACTGTACACAGCCACTCTGTTTATGAGGTCGCTGCTGAACACCAAGAGCACCACTGCGCCCAGAATGGTGAGGAGCTGGAATCGTAGTGATTTTGTCATTCGAATATTCATCTCTTTGCTGTACCCCAATCTTTTGGTGTAATCCACCATAGTACTGCCGCTGCCGCCTCCTGGTCACGGATTCGAAACCACGCCTCCCGAACCCTAAAGAAGAATGCAGTAAAGACGACGACCACGCCGCCACCGACCATCGTGGGTCCACCGATTTCCTGGACCCCGCCACCAGATAAGCGTCATTGGAAAGTGACACCGATCGTCACGCCACATTATCAGAGTTTATTTCGTCACGCCTCACGCACGCGCGCATCAAGGTCGGCCAGTGCCGGCGATGGAATTTGGCGGGCATTTTGCACGTCATAAGGCCTTTTGAACGTATTTGATGGTTAAAAATTTTGAAACCCGTTTTTTAAGACGTGTTTGGAACCGTTCAAAAGGTATTTTTGACGGTTAATATTTTGCTGAAAAGGTCATTAATACCCATTCAAGAAAGCGGAAGCTAAAGTAGTAGACTGAGTTGCCAGGAGCTTGTTCTCCTCGATATGGCCATTTGTCCGGCCTCCAGCAAGCCATCCTGTCTCTAACAACGTTGGGTCTTGTTGTAAGTGATAATTCTTATGTGTGGATGATTTTACATCCATATCCACACCATGCTTCAAATTAAATTTGCAGCAATGAAATTTTGAAAGTAGTTGTCTATAATGAGACTTTTTGAAAGCCTTTCCGGCGGGTTTTTCCGGTCAAAATCCGGCAGCAATTTATTGGAATGGCAAGTTTGATAGCTAGTTTCTGCACAATCAAAGGGTCCGAGGGGTTTTTCAGGGTGCTGAATCCAAATATGCAGTTAAAAAACTATTTTAACTGCTAAAAATCAAGATAAATCTCAATTTCTTCCGCCTGATTCCGTCACCGGAATCTCCAAAAAGTCGCATTATAGACAACTCCATTTTGAAATCCTGGAAAAGGCATCACGGAAGTCTAAAGTAAATGTTTTTATTTTTGATTCTGCACATTATTTTGTTAGCCAAATCGCAGAACAGAACAGTCTTTTGGTGGAGGTTTAGTTGCAGATTCTCTGCCATTTCTGAATCAAATAAATGATTTGCTGCCGGCGGTTAATTTAGTGGATCACTTGCCAATTTAAAGGGATTATATTGGTCTGTTTTGTGGAGACAGCCACAAGTAACCACCCTCTGGAATCATCTTCAACTTTATGGGAAGTGAATTCCAAAAGGCAATGCACTACCAATAATAGCACCAATGAAGGGTTTGAAGAAATCTTTCCTCTGCTGTAATGAATGAAGGCTTTCGAGGAGCACTGCTTCAGGAGACTCGGGATAATTTTCAAGAGGTCATTGCCAAATGCAGTGAGGTTCAGGGGAGGAAGGTGAGTGAAGCCAAAGTCGTTACTTCTCAGGCATGTGTCGGCCTTTACTTGAGTGGTCAGACTTTTTGAAGTCGTGGGAATAGAACTTTGTTACATCCATTGGAAGGCAAACGAAAAAATCTCAAGGGAAGGTAAGAGTAAGTCATGTGAGCCTGGACAAATAAAGAGGTTAGCTCTGAATTTAAGGCCGGAGTTAACATCCTGTGATTAATTACAATAAGTTTTAGTGAGTTAAACAAATGTGTCTAAACGGGAAAACTCAAACATTATATATATATATATATAAATACAACTTTACAAGGGCCCATATAAACAATCCACCTCAGCGATTCATTGAAAAAAAATTCAATTGGGTGTTTTTTCGGGTAAATTATGTATCTTGGGTTTAAGATGAATACGATTTATTTGAACATTGGTATTTGCAAACAGTAACGAATAAATCATTGTGTGGAGATGCATCTGAAATAAGATTATCATTGTGTGGAGATGCATCTGAAATAAGATTTTTATGCTTTTGATGCTGATTTAGAGTATAATTTTGTATTAAATTTTTAATATATTTTAAATTAAAATATTTATATAAATAATGATGAGAATTAGTGTTGTTGAATTAGTATTATAAGATTTATTTGCTTTTATTTGAAAGTTTTAATATTTATATTCAAAAAATATGTTTTTAATTGAATTTATTATAAGAGAATTTTTTTAAAACTGTAGATTAAAAAAGTGCATTTTAATTTATATACAAAATAGCTTTTTTCACCATGTTATACAATTTTAAGGAATATTATGATTTTTTGTTATTTAAAACCAATTTTGAATACATAAGTAGATTTAACACTCTAAAAATTAAAAATCTCTACCATATTTGATTAAAATTAACCAAAAAAAAACCATTAGAAACAGTCATTTCATGGATAAGAAATAATTTAATTAGTAATAATAATCATCCTAACATATTTAGATATACTTCCCTAAATTAAATAATCAATAAAAAATATATATCAATGAAATGGGATGTTTTTTTAATATTGTATTTGAGTAATGATTTTTTAATTTAATAAATTTGTTTTGATGTAAATACTATTTTTTTGTTAAATGGTATATTTTAAGACAATGAGGATTTCCTTATTTTCTAAAATATTTGTGAGAAAACCTCTCTCTAATATGGTAGAGATGTTGTAATTTCTTTTATAACATTTGATTCAATCAAAATAAAATTAGAAAAATAAATAAATAAAATTAAAAATAAAAAGTTAATAATGATAATTAATAATTATAATTAATAATTAAACCAATTTAGATCCATTTTAAATCTGGATTTACCATGTGGACAGAAAGATCAAATCTTAAAAATCTCTTATTAAAATATTTGAAAGGAAGATAATTCAATTATAAAAACAATAATTATTTATTATTTTGATATATTTGTTTTAATGTGAGAAAAAGTATAGCTATTTTAAAATATCAACCTAAGGAAACTTATGGCGGGTGTCACGCGGCTCTGAGAAGCTAGGGTTGGAGTTGAAGATAGGGTTTTGGACTCAGGGTTCCATGGCGGGAAGTGCAGGGGGGAGTGTTGCTCCCTGCTATAGTCAAGCAGTCATAGAAGGAAGTAAGGACGCAGGAAAGAAGCATTTCAAGAAACCTCTAGAGAAGATTTCAGAAGAATGAAGCCAGGGGACATCTGGAAGAAGTGGACATCAGGATTAGGAAGGGAACCAACAGGAAACAAGTAAAGAAAAGGAGAATGGAGGCAGCAGCGAAAGATCGGCTTCCATAAGAGCAACTGGGGTCTACAAACGCAAGTCAGGCATTATTCCTAGGGTCGTATTAAGTGACCCAGCGATACAAGCACATAGGGATCATATGACGGAACATGCAATCATATGCAAGTTCATGGGGGTATGGCCAACGAAGAGGGCGTTACACGTCTGAATAAGGAGCCATTGGAAGCCAAAGGAAGAAATACATTTACATCTAGGTTCTAAGGGCTTTTTCATAGTTGTGTTCATAGGCCTAGAGGACAAAGACAGAGTGTTTGAAGGGGGGCCCTATTTCTATGCTGCGACATGACTCTACATGCGGCCATGGATGATGAACTTTGTCCCGGAACGTGAAACATTTACATCAATACTGGTTTGGATCAGACTATACTCTCTTCCTCTAGATTATTGGCTACCAGAATCTTTGAAAACCATAGGCAACAAGCTGGGGCATTTTCTAAAGATCTCAGAGGCAACTCTGAAAGGAAGATATACCTCCTTTGCCCGAATATGTGTGGAAATGGATCTATCTGGAGCCCTTCTAGAAGCGATACTTTTAGAAGTATATGATGAAGAATGAGTGCAGACTATGGACGATGAGCACATACCATTTAGGTGCTGCAAATGCCATGAACATGGGCATCTATATAGAGACTGCCCCACAATCAATAGGGAAGGTAACCAGAAATCCACTGGGGAGAGAGATCACGAGGGTTTCACCAAGGTCGGGAGCAATGGAAAAGGGGGAAAACGTCCACACAAGAAGGTAAATGAGCATAGACATACAAGACACAACAGCTTCAAGATCCTGGAGGAAGAAGAGGGGAACAAGGAGACAGTCCAGGACATGGAGAACGTAACAAAGGAGCTAGATAAGGTAACTGACATGGAGGACATCACAGTAAACAACCAACAAAAGGATGATGATACACCAAGTTTGATGGAGATCAGTAGGGACCAGGAGATGACTCCAAGTGAAGCGGGAACAGAGGTCAATGATCTACAAGAGATTCTGGATAAGGAAAATTTAGATTGAGAGAAATTTCTAGAACAGCGAAAAAACATAGGTGTGGACTCCCTGCCAAAAGAGGATTATGACAGGGTACAACAACTCTTTCTATGGAGGTCACAAGTGAAGGGAGCTAGAGTCAAAAGAAATCATGAAAGCTAGGAGCCAAGTGGGGTTAAGATGATGGAGAATTTACAGGCACAATCTCCAAAGAACTCAGGTAGGAAAAGAGGAAGAAAGAGATAGAATGAGCTGCTAAACAAATGTGGAAAACTATTGATTAATTCAGGTAAGATGAAAGATCTTACCAGTTATTCCTTTACTAACCTTTCTTAATGAAGCTTACAACCTGGAACATTAGAGGCATAGGGAATAGAAGGAAACAAAGAAATCTTAGTAATAGAATGAAAGAAGAAAAACCAGACATGGTTTTTATTCAGGACACAAAATGTTCAATGGACAAGATAAGAAATATTCACAATAAGTGGTTAATCAAATATGAGTATTTAGAGGTGAAGGCTAATAACTCGGCCGGGGGGGGATTCTCACGTTGTGGGATCCACAGAAATTTGGAATCTTGGATGCTGAAGCATCCAGGAACTACCTCTACTTGATATGTCAACCTATAGGGGATAAGGAGATATACATGATTACAAATGTCTATGGAGCTCAAAAGCAAGTAGACAAACTCAAGCTTCTCACTTCCCTGGAGGATCTAAGAGCAAGGCATCCCATTTTGCCCTGGATCGTTGTAGGGGATTTCAATATGATAAGATCTCTTTCAAAAAAAAAAAAAAAAAAGGAAAAAAAAAAAGGAGGCACTAGATAGCTAGATAGAGACTCCATGGCCTTTCAGAACTTCATTATGAACATGGGGCTAGTGGACATTGAAACAATTAATGGAACCTTCACTTGGAACAACAAAAGGGGAGGGGCTTCCCAAGTTACTCCCAAACTTGATAGATTTATTATTTTAGAGGACCTCCATCTCACAGGACCCGCCATGACAGCCTCCATTCTGCGCTTTGGAGGATTGGATCATTGGCCTATACAACTGGAAGCCACCTTCATGGGCACATCGAGAAACAGACCTTTCAGGTTTCAAAATGCCTGGCTCTCACACCTTAAATTCACTAGTAACATTGATAAATGGTGGAGAGAGGAGCTGAATATTCAAGGTACAAAAATGTTCATGCTCCAGCATAAACTTAAACATATCAAATCCCGTCTTAAAGCTTGGAACAAAAAGGAATTTGGATATATCTTCAAAGCCAAAAGAGAAACTGAGCAGAAGCTCCCGGAGATCAATCAGATCAACATCACAGAGGGCTTCACCAAAGAGCGGCAAAAACTCACTGACTCTCTGCAAGAAGAATGGGAGGATCGATGCTTACAAGAGGAAATTTTCTGGAGGCAGAAATCAAGGATACAATGGATTAGAGAGGGAGAAAGAAATACAAAATTCTTCCATAAATCCACTATGGCTCACAGGGCACACAATAGAATCACTAAGATCAAAGATTCTCAAGGTATTGAGCTTGTATCTCACAATGATATGGAATTGTTCCTGGTACAGCACTTATGCAATATTGCAAAGGAGCCACTGGAGGACAGATCTAGGTTCATTGACCATTTTACTCAGTATATCCCTCAGCTGGTTACCAGAGAGGACAACCATAATCTCAACAGGCCATTATTGGAAGAGGAGGTTAGTGAAGTGATTAATGAAATGCAGAATGGCAAAGCACCAGGCCCAGATGGATTCAGTGTAGACTTATTCAAAGCCTACTGGAAAACTGTCAAACATGACATCCTCGAGGTTGTGAAAGCCTCAAGAAGATCCAAAAAGGTACTGAAGGCTCTGAATGCATCCTTCATAGCTCTTATCCCAAAGAAGGAAAAGCCATGACTCTGGAGGGTTTTCGGCGCATAGCCTTATGTAATGTGGTGTATAAAATTATTTCCAAAGTAATAGCCAATCAACTCAAACCACTTCTATCCTTTCTCATCTCGAAGGAGAAAACAGGCTATGTGGAGGGAAGACAAATCCTCAACAATATCATCCAAGCTCATGAGGTGGTACACTCTCTCAAAATCAACAAACAAGCTGGTATGATCATTCAATTGGACCTAGCGAAAGCCTACGACAAATTAAGCTGGTCTTACATAAGAGAAATTCTAAAAGCCTATGGTTTTGACTGGAATTGGATAAGGTGGGTGATGGCATTAGTTACCACGACTAGTTTTTCCGTACTGCTTAATGGAGCTCCATCAAGGACCTTCACACCCTCTAGAGGACTCATACAAAGCGATCTGCTCTCACCGTTCCTCTTCGTCCTCATGATGGAAGGGCTAGGTAGAGCGTTCAAAATGGAAAATGCTGAAGGACGAATTCAGGGTATCAAACTTACCGCGGATGTAGAGGGAAACACTCACCAACAATTTGTGGATGATACAATGTTGCAGGGCATACCCATATTCAGGGAAGCCAGAGCAATCAAAAACATCTTAAATGACTTTGCTATGGCAGTAGGCACAGAGGTAAGCCTCAACAAGTCCAAAGTTTTTTTCTTTAACACTAATATTGCTGTTCAGAGAAACATTACCAGAATCCTTGGATTTCAAAGGGAACAGCTACCGTCCAAATATCTTGGCATTCCTCTTACTGACAAACCTCTAAGCAAGAAAGTGTGGGATCCAATACTAAATAAACTTCAGGACAAGGTCAGCAGATGGAAATGTAGGTCACTAAATTTGGCAAGGCATCTTGTGCTCTCACACACGGTCTTGCAGGCCATTCCCATTTTCATGTTTTCAACTCTTCCTACTCCTCAAGATATTAAGCAACAAATAAGAAACATACAAAGGGACTTTCTGTGGGGCAGAGGGGAAGAGAAAAAGAAGTAAGCTTTAGTAGCCTGGGACAAGATCTGCAAGCCCAAGAGCCATGGTGGATTGGGACTTCATGATCCTGAGACCCTCAGCAGAGTTTCGGGAGCCAAGCTTTGGTGGAGATGGATTAAGGAACCAAATGCCCCCTGGGCTAAGCTGTGGAATCAAAAGTATGCCAAATACTGGCAGGAGAAGGATCACATTAGAATGTCAGGGCAAATTAGGGGCTCCCCTATTTGGAACCTTGCCTAGGATAATAAAAGTATTGTTCAGCAACATTGTTTTTGGGAAATTCGAGCAGGGGACCTTGCTCGATTTTGGGAGGACAACTGGCAACAAGAACCCAAACTTTATAGGGATGAACTTGCAACTCTCAAAAGGGACACAGATAGCAAAGGTATGGTTTTGGTAAAAGACTTCTGGGACCAGGGAAGGAATAATAGAAAATGGAGGAAGTGGAAGGATCTAGGATACAGTGATGAAAACCCCTTGAAGACCAAGGCAGAAGCTCTCACCCAAGATCTAGGGCATAGAAGGATTCTGGTATCTTCCTCACTGAATCAATTAAGATGGGGAAAGAACACCAAAGGTAACTTTAACCTCAAAGAGGCTAAACAGGAAGTCACGGGATTTAACTTTGTGAATCCTGATCAAAGCTGGAAGAAACTTTGGCAAAGTCCACATTGGATGAAACTAAAGTTATTCATCCGGCTAGTGCATCAAAGGAAGATCTTAACTTGGGAGAATCTCCTTAAAAAAGGCTTCATTGGGCCTTCCAAATGTCACCTATGTGGCGCTCATGAGGAGACGATTGAACACTTTCTCAACCTTGTCCTTTCACTTCAAAGGTGTGGGACTGGGTGGCCTACATTTTTAGACAAACTGATAGGGATAGACTCAGCATATCCAACACTCTGAAGAACTGGAGGAAAAACTTCTCAGGGAATGAGATTGTTAATAAAGCCTGGATTCTGGTTCCAAGCTTTGTCATCTGGAATGTTTGGAAAGAGCGCAACAGTCGGATCTTCAAAAAAAAAACAAGCATGCCCCAACTCATAATTGAACAAATTCTAAGGTAGCTCAAAGACACAGTAAGAAGCTTGTTGAGGACCCCTCCTAAAGATCCTCCTCTGCCCCAAGAGGAGAGAATTATAATTCACTTGGGTCTCGAGTCTATCAATCCTCTGGGAATAATAAAGGAAGTGAGCCTAATAAATAAAGGTGTTAACATCTGGAAGCCCCCTCCTTATGGTTTCTTAAAGGTTAATATTGATGGAGCAGCTAAGGGCAACCCAAGATTAGCGGGCTTTGGGGGTGCCATAAGAGATGATCAGGGACAAATACAGAAAATATTCCATGGCCACTTGGGGAAGGCCACTAATAACATGGCTGAGCTCATGGCACTAGAGCAATGCTTGGAAATCCTGGTGGATTCAAGTTCACACAATGTTATAATTGAAGCGGATTCAGAATTAATTATTAGAGTGGGTAAGAAAATCAGCAATGGAACCTCCCCAGATAAAGTGTCAAATCACTGGAAGCTTCTGCAAGTTTTTTACCGCATCTACTCTCACCTGCAAACCTTAAAACTGTTAGATTTGTTCATGTGAAAAGGAAAGCTAATATGTTAGCGGATCGATTGGCAAATGAAGGAGTCACCAATTGGGATAGTGATTCTAGGTATGCTTGGGACTCGTTACCTCCAAGCAAATTGTGGGAGGACTGTCTCTGTCAGGCAACCTAGGATATGGAACTATGGACTAATAGGACAGATCAAAGGGACTCAGAAGACCGATGGGTGGATGGAGAACCCCATACGGTCTAACCCGCCTTGGTTCAGCTGTGTCCCACAGTGTGGAATTCTTTTGATTGAATGATGAAAGGATTGATTCAGATTGTACCACAGGATGAGGTGTCCATTTTCGTTTTGCTTAGTTGGTGTTTGACTGAGAATTTAGGTGGACGGGATTGGCTCACGATCTGCCCGCGGAATGGAATTTAAGGACAGCACGTGGCGAAAGGACATGTTTGGTTTTTCCGCGCAACAACCATTCCAAAACCACAAGTGGTATGTCGGGCGGGGTCCGAATGGTTTATGTTTTTTTTTAGATTGGCTCTGATTCCACTGTTCGTGCGACGCGTGGCCGGGCGAGGTGAGAGAAAACCACCCGATGACTCTCGTGCTTCTCGACCTCCTGATATTCACGAAGACAGTTGGATCTTAGTCAGTTGATCAATGGTGAGGATTTGTTTATGCTAGTTGGTCGGACCCGAAAAAAATATTAGACTAGTATGCTTTTAATTTTCGTCGAGTCCCTTTGTTAGTTTTCAGCTTGGCATGTGGTGGGACCTCTTGTGGACCCACGACGAGTCATTTGTGGCCCTTTGTGACCTCCGGTTCGATGGGCTAGTTCTCCAAGGATTTCTAGTTGCATTTGTTGCATGGCAGCACTACCAGATGGCCTTATGTCTCAACTGTCTGGCGGTTCTCCCCGGTTTTCCTGTTTAGGTTTCTCTTGGTTTTGGGTAATTGGTTTGGTTCGGCCTGCCCTGCTGACTGTTGAACTCTCATAGAGTGAGTGCGGCTTCTTGTCAATTATGTATTTTTAGCTAATCTTAATAGAAGGTCCTACTCTTACCTTATCAAAAGAAAGATATATTTGTTTTAATGTAAAATTAATTTATAATTTTTTTTAAGTTTCAAAATGTTACTTAATTTAACTTAGTCACATTATACTTAATCCAAATTTGAGTATATTGTAGAGTGCACCTCACTTTGTTTAGGTACAAATAAGAGTAAACAAATCTTTTCAAATCTTATCTCCCCATCATTTTAAAAAGTAAATATTTATTTTAATCCCAAACCTATTAAACATAGATAAGGATTAAAAATATAAAGAATCCAAAGCATAAACATGTTTATGACAAAACAAAATTGAACTCCAACATGATATATTTTTATCCAGTGTAATTAAGATCAAAGTATTGCATTTTTATGTCAAATTAATCTTAAAAGAAGAAAGTTCTATAATATTGAAGGCCCCATTACACCACATATTGGAGAATGAGATGTTTATTATATTTTTTGCCTATTTGCATTTCGTATACCTAGGCGCCCCACATTTTACCAACATTTTTAAAAATGCGGTAAAAGATGTGACACATTTAGATTGGAACATTTTTCTACTATGGCATACCATATTTCCCTTTATGTTTCTCAAGATGCATTTAAATATGAGGAGATTCTTTTGCACATATATCCAATCTCCATACTTATTTCGATTTAATGCATAGCTTCCATGCAACTTGACTCATTTCTTTGCTTACGTTATCATTGGAGTAATGAAATTTAGAAACTTGTAAGTTGTGAAATCAGTTTGAAACAACTAATAATTTGTTGTAAAATGAATTTCTCTTATTAGATGGATATGAAAACTGGACGTTGGTGGTATGTTCTTGTGCCCTTTTAGAATGTCATATATTTATGTTTTGTATCAGACCTTATATTAGATAATGTAAAAAATTATCTCCTAATTTGCATGGAACTTAGTCTTATTGGGAATCTAAACTTTCTAGTGGTATAATATAAATTGTTTTTTTTAAATGAAACTTGAAATATATGCAATGGATAACCATCAAGTACTCGACCTAGGATTGATTATATACTTTCAATAAGAAAAATAAACATGTTTCAAATGTTCAATATTTTTTATTGAAATCTCCACAATTGTAGTTGTCAAAGTATTATGATTTAAATATATTTAATTTTGAGTTGATATGTCTACAAGTTAGATTAAAGGGTATAGTCTCTAAATAATACAGCAAGGTAAAAATTATTTTGAATTTTCAAATAAATTATTTTGTCTAAAAAATAAACTAACTAGTTAGTTAGAGTTGAGTTTTTTTATGATTTTATTTAATGTTATTTTTTTGTTAATGATTTTTTTGTTTATATATATATTATATATATAATTATATATATATATATAGTATAGATATATATATTGCTACAATTTGGTGATAAATAGAAGGAATGATTTGTTGAGAGCATGCTTTTACCACATTTAATACTTATAAGTGTTTGTTCTCTAAGAATGTAATAGTGGAGAAAATCATAACATAATTTAATTGTTAAAAGGTTCAA
Organism: Pinus taeda; assembly: GCA_000404065.3. NCBI lineage: Eukaryota > Viridiplantae > Streptophyta > Pinopsida > Pinales > Pinaceae > Pinus > Pinus taeda. Next base: position 88,668 of record APFE031430268.1, on the reverse strand, counting down.
ATACTATGCATTCATTGTTGTTAACATTAATGTATATCTCATATCCAAAGCAATGCTAAATAATAACATAACCCATATTAATTATTCTACTTTTGAGTTGTTATTGATAACATTCAATAGTTTTACTATGTTTATCATCTTATATGTCCTATAAGATATCCTTAGTCATATCCATATATACAAAGGCTATGGCATGTCTAGGGCAAGGACAATTGATTTCAAGTTCCAAAGATTTTATTGTGAACTTTCCATGCAATTTCAAACCAAGATTCAAGATTTAATAAGTCATTTGTGTGTTATTATCAATTTTTTTTTTTTTTTAATTAATTAATTTATTTATTTATTTTTTCCTTAAGATAAATATGTGAAATTTAACTAATATGTTATTGAATGTAATTTTATAATCAAACATTTATTGGTGTAGGGTTAATTTATTATAAGAACATTAATCTTGAAGGACAAAATTTTAAACATAACGTTTTTTGACGGGAGCATAAGAACCCAAAATGAGAAAAAACAATTGTATGATTGGTAAAGAGAAATCCAAATTCCAACCCTGGCCGGCGTATCTGGTTGACATCAAACATTTTTAACTCGCAACAAACTTGAAATTACAGAATCAGTCATTCTCATTTCTTTTTACTGCTATTACAAAATCAGTAAATTGTCATTTATTTCTACTGCTAGTAAGAAAGGGCAACAAAAGTATAATCCATGATTATTTACAAATATCTCCGTCATAATTTTTTGTATATATGGTCTGGCATCTACCTCTAAGGGAAGGAAGGGAATCCTAATCATAATGAAGATATAGACGGAAATATAAACATAATAGCTTCAAGAAATACTCTTAAATGTGGGAAGGGCAAGCTCTCTCCTACCTCAGAGAGCTGTTCTGAACACCATCGATCAAAAGAGTCAAATATTGTTTCTATCTATCAATGTCTATTTAATGCAAACAAGTTGTGTAATGAAAGCTATCAATTTTATATCAAATTGAAATTGTAATGTATTCTTAAATCTATCAATTATATCAAGGCATAGAAAATTAGGGACAACAGAAAGGAGCTTGTGAAAATCCAAAAATGTCTGGACTCACTCCAGTCTTCCATGTCCACTCATTATCCGCTCAAAGATTCAAACAATGGAACTCAGGAAGAAGCAAATCCTAATGATGGAAGAATCCACATGGCGACTAAAGAGCAGGGCGCTCTGGTTAAAGGAAGGTGACCGAAACACAAAATTTTTCCACAGATATGCTAACCACTGCCGAAATAGAAATTCCATATGGGAGATCATAGACTCCAATGGATGCATACTCGAGACACAAGAAGGAATAAGTGATGCTGCTATAAAAAAAATTTAAAATGCTTATGGAAGAAATGAAACTTCTTATGTGGAAGATATGGTTTGGGGTATTGATCCATACCCTATCATGTATTATTTGGAGAAAAATGAGGATTTCTTTAAGGAAGTCACTGAAGATGAACTACTGGGAGTTCTCAAGTCATTTAAGAGTGACAAAAGTCCAGGTCCTGATGGGTGGACTATCGAATTTTTCTCTCACTTCTTTGAAACTATTAAGGCTGACCTGTTAGGCATGATTGAGGAATCCAGGACTATGGGCTTCTTTCACCATATGATAACCTTCACATACATCACACTCATTCCAAAAATCAACTCTGCAAAGAGTTTCACGGACTTCAGCTATATTTCACTGTGCAACGTCATCTATAAAATGATATTGAAGACTATTGCTAACCGTATGCACAGGACTCTCTCTCTCACTTCATCTCCCCTGAACAACATGGATTCCTTCCGGGCAAACTCATCCATGATGCTGTAGCAAATGCTCAAGAAAGCATGCACTCCATCCACATCAAAAATATTGACGCGACTATTCTTCAGATTGATCTCCGTAAAACATATGACTATCTGGAATGGGGCTTTCTCAGACTAATCCTTAGCAAGATTATTTTACAACCCAGATGTATTAACTGGATCATGGCCTGTGTGGACAATGTAAACTATGATGTCATTATCAATGGATTCCCAACAAGGCTCTTCTGGGTTGGCAGAGGTCTCCGTCAGGGATGTTCGCTATCTCCTTTATTATTCATTCTAGTCATGGACTGTCTAAGTTTGCATATCAAAAAAGCGGTCTTGGAGGATCAATTCAAACCACTGAAGCTGGGGAATAACATCAGTATTTCTCATAACCTTTTTGTTGATGACATCCTTATAATGGGTATGCTCTGTTGTTTTTCCTAGTATTATCTTTTTCACATTTTTAGTAGATTTGCAAATGCTCTGGGATTGTTCATGAATTCTAATAATTTTTTTCTATATCATAGTCAATCTGATTTGGTGACTATTGCATATATTAAAGACTTATTTAGAATTGAGGCTAGACCTATGCAAAATGGCTTGAAATATCTTGGTTATCGACTTAAACCCACCCGCTATAGAACTACTGATTGGAAATGGCTTGCTAATAGATTCTATAAAAGAATCTCTGGGTGGGAATTTAGATGTCTGTCCTTAGGGGGAAGGGCTATCCTTACACAAGCTGTTCTATCAAAGCTGGGTGTCTATTGGGCACATCTCTTCCATATTCTTGCCTCCATCATTACTGACATAAACCGTCTTATCACAAATTTCATCTGGGCGGGTAGTCACAGTGCCAAAAAATTCCATTTGACCAAACTATCAAATATTACTCTTCCAAAGGACATGGGTGGTTGGGGAATTATGGACCTTTGTCGTTTCGGTGAGGCATTTCTTATAAAATCCCTCTGGAGGGGTTTATTTGGAGCAAGCACATGGAACAAGATTATCCAACACAAGTATCTAAAGAATAAAGACTTCATTTTTTGGTACCGATATGGCTCAATTGGTATCAAACAAGGATCAGCTATCTGGTTAAGTTTCCTGAAAATCGAAAAATATTTTATTCAGCATTTGGCATGGAAATTCCAGATAGGTAATAGCATTCTTATTGGCATTGACCCAATATTGGGTACTGATTCAAACTTCACCATTTCTGATAGTATCATCCAACATTTGAATGAGCATGGAATCTTTTTGTGGGGCCAAGTTATAAATGGTTGGCAAGGTACGCTCCCCATATGGAAAAATGCCCTTAAACTAAGATTCACTGGCCACATGGAAGGGGAATGGTTTCAGACCATTTCAACAATGAAGCAGCTTGGCATTTGCCAAACAGGGACACAAGACAAAATTATATGGTCGGGTAAAATGACTTCTGATAACATTATTGTGGCGGACACATATCATGCATTATCAAATATGGTCGCCAGACAAGGGGAGCATCATACTCTTTATGCTTTCTGGAAAACTAAAGCTCCAATAAAAATTATACTTTTCACATGGCTCATTTATCATAACGGGAATGTTGTATGGGCAAACCTGCAAAAAAGAAATTGGCATGGTCCTCGTATATGCTTCTTATGCAAAAATTATTCTGAAGATAATGATCACATATTTCTGCACTGCCAATTTACTACACAAGTTTGGAAAAAAATTACTTCCCTATTTGGCTTCCCATACATTCAACACTCTTGCATTAGAGACTCATTGAAATGGTGGAGTTCCCAAAAGTCTGCCTGGCAGGTTATTCCTCTTTTCCTCTTCTGGGCAATATGGAATAGGAGGAACAAAAGTATTTTCCAGAACTGTAGAGAAGATTTCTCTATGTTAATTGAAAGAATCGCCTCCAATCTTTCCTTTTTCTCTACACAAACAATATGCACTAAGAACAACCCTAAAATAAAGAAAAATGTTTAGTTCACATACCCTATTGGGTTTTTTGATGGGGCCGCACAAGGGAACACTTGTGCTTGTGGTTTTTGGATTGCCATGACTGCTGATTTATCATACAAGATGTACTGGAATTATGGTGGTGGTACAAACACAAAAGCTGAGGCAGTGACTCTCTGGGGTCTCATATGGTTCAACAATTTCCTTAGGAACCCCACTTTGCACATATATGGAAACTTGCTGATTATAATTGGTCAAGTATTGGGGAGGGCATCCACCAGCAACCCCATGCTTCAAGGATGGATGGAAAGGATTGAATCCCTATGGCAGTGTCAAGATAACTTCACAATTCAACATATTGGAAGGATCCTCAACAAGGAAGCAGACAAACTATCTAAAAAAGGATTGCAAGGATGTTTTGGCAAATGGTATCTAGAGATCTCATGGGAGCAGAACACTTTTGATATGGGGACTTTCCATATCCGGGTTAAATTCCCTCTCTGCATGTTTTATGCAGTCCTTTTTGTAAATTTTGTTATATAGGCTTACTATCTTCGCAATGCAGCGCAACATGTTTAAAATCTTCTTATGGTAGCACATTGAGCGAAAGTGGCATTCAGACTTGTCTTTTTAAGTTTGGTTGTCTTCCCTATCATATATGTAAAAGTTGTCTAATTTTTATTATCTTCTCATTATTGGGAATCTCGATGGTGATCTAAACACCATAATCTCCATTATCAAGTGATTTGGGGGATTCACTATTATTTTGTAGATGGATGTATGTATGTACTATCATACATTTTTGCCTATAATATATTATCAAGCTTTTTTCTTCCTTTAAAAAAAAAATAAAATCAAAGAAAGAAAGAAGAAGAAAAAGAAAAAGAAGAAAGAAAGAAAAAAATATTCTTAGACCAAATATGAATAAACCAAACATGAATAAAGTAAAATAATTGACTTCGCTATCATATTTGTCAAATTTTCAAAAAAAATCAAGAGGTGGTGTCATGAAATTTATCAATTATATTATATAAAAATTGTAAAATATTTTTAAATTTAATAAACATAAATAAAAATATGAATAAAGTAAAATAGTTTCATTTTAAATTTTTAAATTAATATACATATACAATAGCAATAGTTGAATAAAGTAAATATTTTTGCTTTAAATTTAAAAAATTATAATATACAAATATAATAGCAAGTGTAATAAAATAATATTGATTGTACTTCCATATTTATTAGATTTTTTAAAAATAAATTATTCAGATTAAAAAAAAAAAAAACAGTATCTCCAACTTACAAAACAGAATGAAATTTGTTTTTGTTTATTGCAAAACACAAATAGGTTAAAAAAAAAACCATTTAAATTTAGCACCATTTCATCCACATTTGGCCTAAAGTTATTTATAAAATATAAACCAATTAATTTAAATTGATTTAGTTCCTAGGAAATCTGAAGTTAAAACCTCACGAGAAGCAATTGAAAATGACAAAGCAATTTAAATATCCTAAAATTTATCAAACCTCTACTCAACTTTACTCAATTCTTTTAATAACATTCCACTCGTATCTAAATAAAATTTCCAGCAAATAAATAGAATCCTTATAATATCATCCTACTCATGTATAAATTGTTTTTCTATCCAATAAACTAAAGTTATCAATGCATCCCAATTATTTAATTCCTTCAAGACAATATTAGTCTTTAGACGCTTTGTATTTAACTGTTCAGCAAAACTTCACACCAAAATTTCTTGGTATCATCAATTTGCATTAATTATTGCGACTGTGCGAGTTTTGAAGCACCGGGTAACCTCCCCTTGTTCGATGGGTAACCTCCATATTTTTCAAAACCCTAACTAGATCGTTATAGCTCTTTAAATTGGAGTTGTCTTTAGTGTGATTTTTTGGAGATTCCGATGATAGAATCCGACAGAAAAAATTGAGGTTAAATCTTGATTTGTATTATTTAAAATGGTTTTTTAATTGCATATTTGGATTCAGCACCCTGAAAAACCTCTAGGACGCTTTGATTGTGCAGAAATTACGTATCAAACTTGAGATTTCAATAAATCGCTGCCGGATTTTAGAGAAATTTGGTAAAAAATCCCACCAGAAAAACCTCCAAAAAATCTTACTAAAGACAATTGCCTTAAAATTGTCAATGAAACAGCAGGATTCACCATCTTGTTATAACTCCTTAAATTGCCAATAAGACAGCGGGACTCACCAGGGCGATAGAATTAAATATTTGGATAAATTGTGAAGTATTGAGTTTTTCCTATTTTCATTAAAATTTGGTAATATGTTTTAAAGTTATTTGTCTGAGAGTGTTTTGATTATAAGTTGACTATTTTGTTTAGGAAATTAATCAATGTGCAGAAATTAATCAATGTTTTTTCGGATGAGGGTAGTGCACAGTGAGAGAGTATAAATTTGCTAAATAATTATTATAATTTATTGGGTTTTGCTTTATAATATTAGCATTTTTTGTGTTATCATATAAATATATGTCAAAGTCTCGCACATCTAATTTATTTTTATAAATTTTTATTTACAAGATGTTTTTAGCTAAACTAGTTCTTAACAACCTCAAAGCTTTATGTTCTTAGTATGGTTTCCATTCACACAAATTGGTAGCAAGAAAATTTTTGGTCTATCAACCCAATATGGTAGAGATATTGTAATGTAATGTCTTATTTAACATTTTGACTAGGTCAAATTACAAATATATATATAAGAAAATTTAATTAAATTAATAATATAATTATCGATTAAAACATTTTCACTTTGTGAAATTACATGAAACTAAAATTAAAAATTAAATAAATTAAAAACATAAATTATATCTTTTTATAATTATAATTATAATTAATAATTAAACAAGTCTAACCCGGATGCGGCTGACATAAATGGAACTTAATGTTATGCAGGACAAACGGACGAGCGTGGTACTGCCAGATGCAGACTAGCGTGGCGCTCCAAGAGTTCTTATGGCTCAAGTTGGATAAGATGAAGCGTAGGAGATTTGGCATGCTTTCAGAATTTACTGCTCATTCCTTCCAAGGTGAGGTTCTGGCTATTTTAACCATGGCGTTCTGGGCTATCCTTCCTTCTGTCAGCGTTCCACCTTCTAGTCTCAGGCTCTGGCCGGATGTGGGTCTGTGTGGCAGGTTGGTCTTTGAAAACAACGGTAAGCTCTCTATTTGCATTACGTTCTCTGTTTGTCTCAGGCTTGGGTCAATTGTGCGTTTCGATAGCAGATTAGTCTCTGCAATCAATGGTCAGCTCTCAAATGCCCCTGCTATTAGAACTGTGCCGCCCTCCCCACACTTACAGGCCTGTTGTCTTTGCATGAAGTGGTTTCCTGTATTGCATTGCCATTTTCCTGTCTCTGCCTCTGATTTAGCTGTGCCTCTCCTTAATATCCTCATCATGGTACGCCACCGAAGGAGGAATCGATTCGGGGGGAGTCGAGGAGGGCGTGGGCGACCGCAGGCGGCCCTCTTTGTGAATCCCACTCGCAGACCAACTCCGAATCATGGGTTTCAGACCACACATTTCACGTTTCAAAGTAATCTTAACAGGCTTGTAATTTCTGCCAATATCACTATTCTCTTCTTTGAAGAAGAATCTCTGCCTCAAACAATGGTTCGCATGGTGTCTGAGCCTCATCAGGGCGCTCTCAGAGAGGCTGGTAGTTAGAGCAATGTGCAGGTGATGGCAGGGGAAAGCCAGGAGAAAGGTAAGGGGGAGAGGCTTGAAAGGGACGATGCTCACGGCGTCACTTTGCCTCTAGATGCCTATACCCCGAGGATCAGGGAAGGTCATTCTGGTGATACTTGTCCCTCGTTGAAACACCCAGGCAACGAAAATGTTGGTAATGTTGATGCGTGGGAGGGTAGCGCGTGCCCGGTGGTGGAGGAGTCTCAGAATGTGGACGCGGCAATTTGAGGCCATATGGGCCCACTCCTTTTTGGTTTTGCTGTTGACTAGTATGGTCAAGCTTAGGAGGTTTTGGATGTTGTTATGGTTCGGCCTCTTTAGACAAGCGGTCTTATTCCTCTCCATGGGTTGTGGCATTGTTAAGATCTTACGGGTTTTTGGGCATTGTCTCGGTCTCGCTTTCTGGTTATGTGTTCTAGACAGCTGGTTATTCCACCTCTTCCATATGTTATCTTGGTTAATTCCTGGTTTCCATATTTGCTCTCTTGCCTGTTGTATCTGGTTTTCCCTTACCTGAGATAGTTTTGATATACTGAGTGTTCTTGGATGATGATTCCCAAGGCCTCGTCCCATTGTAATATTACTTTGTTTTACAGTTAATAGAATTAGCATTTGCCGAGAAAAAAAAATAATTAAACACGTCTAGATTTATTTTAACTCTACATCACATTTCTAAAAATACAAACTTTTATTATTAAAAATAAAAAATAAAATTAATCCTCTTTTTAACAAATCAAAATAATTATATTATTTTAAATTATGTTTTAAAATTTAAAAATAATAATACATTTTTATTATTTTTTAGATATTTTAATATATTAAAAACAAATTCAAAATTTTTTTCATTTAAATTATTATAATTTTAAAAATATAAACCACTTGTAATCCACTAAAATCCAAAATAATTTCAGCTCTGCTTCCATATAATCCCTCTCTCATCACATATTTAATTAAGACAAATAAAACTCAAATTTATATATTCAATTTTTTTGGGTCTTAAATACTCCCCATTACACTTAATAATTCACATTTTTTTTTTTTAAATACTTCCATTTAACTTTCGTGCAGCGGAATAACACCTCTATGGAAATATAGTTTTCCAACGAGTTTTTTTTTTCCAACTCATTTAGCATTTTATTAGTAGTGTTTGTCCTACTCAATCAATATTTTATTAGTAATATCTGTCCCACTCAATCAATATTTTATTTATTTAAACACTATTTATTAATAGTATTTGTCCCACTCAATCAATATTTTATTTATACACTATTATCTTTGATTGAACTTTATGCTTTATCAGAATAATCCTTTCACACAAAACAAAACTCTTACCAAACAATGAAGCCGCAACAGAGTCTCCATATTAAAATAATAATAATAAAATTAATATTCTATTCATACGCGACCAAATATTACCGGCCAAACAATAAGCCTGGTGAGGAAAGGTGTATATTAAAATTTTGAAAAACATAATATGGATTCAATATTAAAAATTTGCAATTATCATGGTTGCGTCCTCACGAAAGAATAAACCCGATAACGCAATTAATATTTTATTTAATATTTAAAAATTATTATCTCATCATTAATATCAATTGTGCCTAAACTTTATCGCCTAGGGAGAGATGTTTAATGTTGTGCAAGGAGGAATCAGTGATTGATATAGCACTGGTCCCACCAAACCACCAGAAATTGAGACTTTTGCAACCAATATTTAAACAAAGATAAATAACATTAAGTATAGATAAGTATTAATTTATGTCCAAAATTTCCTAATACATTGACTGGGCCCACGACTGTCCATAAATAGTATCTTAATACCTAAGAGTGCAAACTATATTGACCCAACTAGAAAATAGATTAAACCATAAATGTTTCCAAAATGGTATATTCCAGAAGTACAAAGTAGCAGTGACTTCAACCCCCACTCATTAGAACTGAAGTTTTGTATCCCAAATAAATATCCACACCTGCACATAATAAAAGGGAATGTATGGCAGCGATAACTGTTGTGTTGTCCAACAACTAAACCCCCTATGTTCAATAAATGACATCCAACCCAACAACATTTAAACCCACTTTGTTCAATAAATGACACCCAACCCAATAACTGCAATAAATGACACCCATCTCATTCTATTTCTCATTAAAACAAATCAAAGCACATGGATCAACAAATAACAAATTCCCAACCATTAGATCACATCAAATTAAATTCGGACCACACATTCAAAATGAAGCCATTGCAATCCATGTCCGTCCATGTCCACCAATTCAATTCAAGTGCCAAAAACTATAAAAGAAGTTCAACCACTGTTGAAGTTGCGTGTTATGCTTTCAAACTATTCAGCAACCTTGAAGACAAAACATCACAAAACAGTTGCCAATATATCCAGGTTAGTTATATCAATTACAACACATTTTTCTTATAGTTCTATTTTCATTTATCAGAGTTCTTACAATTTCAGTTCTTACAAATTCAGTTTCACTTTCATGAAAATCAACACACAACCTACAGTTCTATTTCACAATTCACCTTCTTACAGATTCAGTTTCACTTTCATGAAAATAAACACACAGCTTACAGTTCTATTTCACAATTCACCTATTTCTATTTCTATGTTCAGACTTATAGACGTATTGATGTGCCCGACAAGATTTTATTTGCTTCGTGTGCTCGGCAAGAAAATATAGACATCATGCAAAAATATGTAGGAACATGATGATCAACTCAATTGAAATTTGATGGACTAATTCTGTGTGCTACTATCCAAAGATAGATAGGTTAGAAGACTTGCGAATAACAGATTCCTGCCACAATTTAATGCAATGCGTCAGTAACATCGACTCTGTTTAAACAACCTGCTATTATATCCTATGTTACTATAACTTGCAGTTACATTCTCTGTCCCTAAAACCTAGACTTACCAGGGTTTAAGTTAGTGAGTGAAATTCATTAACAGGTAGGTTAATACTGAAATCTACTTTAACATGACCTGTGAACAGGAACCAGAAATGCAACCCATGGACCATCATTTTACAAAATACTGCAGTTACCACCATCATCTCAACTCGTAATTCCACTTAAAAGTCTACCATATGCTAACCCCCAATTAATGGGTCAAAATGTAAGTCTAAAATTTTGTTACAGCCGCCATGAAAACTAATGCCTAAGAGAGATTACTAAAAAAGCATAATCAAATTACTACTACTTAGCGAGATCCCATAAATATGTCGTTCAAGAAAATAAAATTGAAGTTACAAGGCAAATCTCGGGGCTCGTTTCTGTAATTGAAAACCTTGTATGAGGCCAGCAATTAACATCATCAAGACTAATGGTAGCATAAACAAGACCTGCAAAATAAATTGAAGAAAAAGTTGAAAGGAGAAAAGGAAAAGGGAATTTAGATCATTCTTGAAATATGATCAAAAAGTAAACAAAACAATGTAAAAGGAAGAAAATAACATAAACAAATGAACAAGAAGCAGTGGAAGGGCCCTATTGGAAGGTTGTTGTACACAAGGGAAAACCTATCGGAATGAAGGACCACAAAGAAGGCACAACCAGCCTCAAACTATTGCAAATATGGCAAACTGCACCCTCATTACTCCTATTCACTTTATCTAATTTGATATATGAGGTCAATAATTACTCAAAAATTTACAAATTGATAATATGCTTTCTTGATTTAAGAAAAAGGCATGGCCTCTCTTATATATGTAGACAAGATGCAAATAAGAGTTGTAGTTGAAATGAATGTTTACATGACTAGAAACTTCAACTGTAAGTGACATGAGGAAAAAATTTGTTATGGTGGCAAAGTTGTGATCAAGAGTGCTTCAAGGGGTCTCAAGTTGGAGCCTTGGTCAGATTAAATACCATGCTTGGTTTGGCCAATGATAACTCCTTGATAGCCAGAGATCCATTTCTGGAGAAGTGCATCCTTACAGAAAACAAAAAAACAATATTTTAAGTAGTCAAGCCGAATGTCAAGAGCTCTGTTGGGAAATGCATAACAAAACCAATCAATACAGTCATGGTATTTTAAGTGTAAAGACAAGTTATCAAAACAACAATCACTGATAATTTTGAAGACATACAACAAAATGATTCTGTATATTTGATTTTTCAAGGATACTAACATACATGTTGATAATTTCCTATAATAAAGCAGAAGTATTTTTGCCTTGTATGAAAGCATAATTTATAAATATTCTAATGTCTAAATGCATGCAATAATTTTTACAGGTTTTTGCATCTATGGCAAAAGGTAGTTATGTTGCTCGTACAAGGAGAAGTGGCAAGGGAGTGACAAGGGGTGCGCAACTGCGATGCACATCGTCTGATGAGGACAAGACAGCTGATGTCAATGTCAACAATGCCTTAGGGAACATTGTTGAGGATGACCATGTGACGGCAGTTGATGTTAACACACCATCAGCCACAGAACCACCGTCTACAACAGTCCAAGGGGCAAGTTCAACTAAAAAGATTAGTGCTATAAGAGGATGGAAAAAAAAAACAAATGTTAGTTGCAATTGACGACATAGAGTTTAATGGATACTGAGTTCGGGTATCTGCAAAAAAACATGGTATTCCTCCCTCATCAATACATTATTAGATAAATGGACTAACTCATACAAAACGTAGAGGACCTCTTATAGTTATGACTGAGGAGGAGGAGGCCGAGGTGGTTGAGTGGTGTAAAGGGATGGCCCAATTGGGACATGGGCTAGAGTTGATACAACCCAAATCCATAGTTGCTCAAATCTGTCAAGGGGGGTCAAACCCATTCAAAGATGGGTTTCCTAGTAAATCATGGTGGTTTGGGTTTAAAAAAAGGCATCCAGAACTTGTATTGCGTACTACTGAGGGCCTTGACAGAGACAGAGCATTAAATTCACACCCTGCAGTTGTGCAAAACTTCTATGACACACTTTCTAGTGTTTACGATAAACATTCTTATGTAGCAGACCATATATGGAACTCTGATGAAACAGGTTTACAGGCAGGGAGGAATTGTGGCATGCAGGTAATTGCCAAGAGAGGGAGCCGAAATGTGCCAAAGATTTTGCCTAAGAGTAGGGAGTGGATAACTATTTTATGTTGTGTCAATGCAATTGGTACTTCAATCCCAGGATTTTATCTATTCAAAGGTAAAAATGAACTGAAAAACTATATACATAACTGTGAACTAGGTGCATGCATGGCTACACATCCCCATGCATGGATGACTAAAGAACTATTTTTAAGTTGGCTTTTTCACTTTGCTGCATCGGTACCAGGTGGCGTCTCGCCTAATAACAAACACCTATTGATATTAGATGGCCATGGGAGCCACATGGTTGTACAAACAATCGAGGAAGCAAACAATTTAGGCATCAACCTCTTGACATTGCCCGCTCATACCACTCATGGACTGCAACCCCTTGATGTTAGTGTGTTTGGCCCTTTCAAGAACTATTTTAGGTCGGAGCGAACTGCATGGATGGAAAAGAATCTAGGGGTTGAGGTGAAAAGGTTCGAGCTAGTAGAGCTTGCAAGTAAAGCTTTTAAAAGGGCTTTGACACCATCAAATATCAAGGCTGGCTTTAGGAGGACAGGAATATTTCCATTGAACTATGATGCTCTTATGCATGATACTGGTTGTAGCCAAGTGTTTCATGTGGATGGTCAGGAAGAAGGGAATGCCCAAACAGGTGTTGAAGTGCAAGAAGTAGATGACCAAGATGATGTTGTTGTAGCTGGTAATGTGATTTCCCTCTCTCAAGGACACTTATATGATGAAGATGATGAAACTATATGTGAAACACAATATAACCATGAACAAATTCGCAGTAACGTGGAGATTGTTCCACCAACTCAAGAACATGAAACTCTTGATATTGTTAATGAAATTGTTCAACATGCAGTTGACAATGACCAATTGACATTGCTAAGCCAAGTAACCCCACCTTCATGGCCAGCAGAGGAAATGATTAATATGAATGCACATAGTGTCTTAGCAACCAATGAACAAAGCATGAACATGCCCTCACAACCAGCAGAATTGAACAATGAAATTGTTCGTTTTTTTGTGAACAATTGATCATGGAAGAAGATGAAGCACATAATGAGGCATCAAATGAAGATAATGATATAGTTCAATCAGTTCCATCAGATACTGAAAGGGAAGTACCAAGTAATGACATGTAGGTGGGAGGGGTGGAGAAGACACTTGGCCGATTCCTAAAGCTACCAGTAGAGAGAGTATCATTGAAAAAAATCAAGGTGCACCAGGTAGTCTTCGTTTGGGCCGAAGTTCACAGTTACTCACCTCAGAGGACTATATAAACCTGTTAGCCGAGTCTGAAAAAAAAGAAATTTGAAATGCAAGAATTAAACAGAAAAAGAAGGATCTAGTCAAGGAGAAGAAGGCAGCAAGGATTGTTGCAGTGCAATGTCAAGCAGATGAAAGGATTGAAAGAGATAAAAAGAGGCAAGTTAAGGACCAACAAAAACAAATGGCAAGACAGGGAAAGGAAAAAAGAAAGGCATAACAAATGCTTGAAAAGGAACAAGGGATGATAAATATGGTTGACAATGATACAAGAGTAGCTGATGAAACTAGGATTATTTCAAACTCATTGGAATCCATTGCAGATAATACGCCATTATTCCAAGATCTCATAAACTTTCAAGTGCCTCACTATCAAACTACGGCTTTACCCACTTGTCTTATTCCTACCAGAGTTGGTGTCAATTCTATGTATACTCATTACACACCTCTACTTAATGCAAGGGTCAGTAGTGCAAATGTGAGGTATGGGTACTCAATACCTCCATGGTTGGAAGTTGAAAATTGGACTTAATCATATAGTAGCAATCAACCATTTCCTAATCAACCCTTGACAGGTAGGCCAACCTACCTGGCTCAACAAGGTAACTCGAGAAGTTTTGGCACTCAAGACTCTCAGGGCCATAAAGAATAGGGGTGTCATATGTTTTTGGTTGTAACCACATTATGATGTGGATTTTGGATGGATTATATCTTTTTCTTGTCACAAAAACATTTTGGCTTACAACCTAGGTTTTTTTATTTCATAATGTGTGCGACATTGTAGCCAAAATCCATTTTAGAAGGAACATCTATAGTCTATTATAATGTAGAAATCTTACAAGGTTCTCAGGGTCATAAAGAATAGGGGTGTCATATGTTTTTGGTTGTAACCACATTATGATGTGGATTTTGGATGGATTGTGTCTTTTTCTTGTCAAAGAAACATTTTGGCTTACAACCTAGGTTGTTTTTATTGCTTTGAAATGCTAACAACATTATGGTTCTATGCATTCACTACATTGAAAAGCCAACAACAACTTGGTTGGTTGTAAAGCAATTTTGTGTGCGAGCTAAGCACAAATGTTTATAAAAGATTGATTAATAACATTGAAATACTATTTATTACAGTGGAAGAAATGCTTTAACTTGGGTTGTTTTATTGCTTTGAAATGCTAACAACATTATGGTTCTATGCATTTACTACATTGAAAAGCCAACAACAGCTTGGTTGGTTGTAAAACAGTTTTGTTTGCGAGCTAAGCACAAATTTTTATAAAAAACTGATTAATAACATTGAAAGACTATTTACTACAGTGGAAGAAATGCTTTAACCTAGGTTGTTTTATTGCTTTGAAATGATAACAACATTATGGTTCTATGCATTCACTACATTGAAAAGCCAACAACATCTTCGTTGGTTGTAAAGCAATTTTGTTTGCGAGCTAAGCACAAATGTTTATAAAAAAATGATTAATAACATTGAAAGACTATTTATTACAATGGAAGAAATGCTTTAACCTAGGTTGTTTTATTGCTTTGAAACGCTAACAACATTATGGTTCTATGTATTCATTACATTGAAAAGCCAACAACAACTTGGTTGGTTGTAAAGCAGTTTTGTTTGCGAGCTAAGCACAAATGTTTATAAAAAACTAATTAATAACATTGACAGACTATTTATTACAATGGAAGAAATATAGTTTGTCCTGGTTAAAAATCTAAACAAGGATTAAGTCTTGACCTGCCCATCTATTGTAGTGGTGAGAGAAAAAGGGAAATAGCAGGGACCGAATGAGAGGAAAGTTTTGCAAATAAGGAAGAGGAGGTTTCTTTGCATAATACATCAAAAGCCATAGGATAACTAATAGAGCTATGACTAAAATAAATGCAAGCATCGATTGAAAATGAATTTGAAAAGGAAGAGGAAGGACATGGCATAATAAATTCACCATCTAGAGCTAAGAGAATGAGAGGGAGGATATATGGATGTGATCCTTCATACACCTAGATAGTGTCATGGTCCATTGCAACAACATCAAGGGAAACTGAAAAGGAAGCTAGGGGTGACGATGCCTGAGAGTAGGATGATGCCTGAAATGCTTCAGATCTAGCAGTTCTTTTAGATGATGAGGAAGTAATCATCAACAAGAAGAAACCATTTAGTTAGGTTCCATGTCTCATATCCTGCTAAGTCCCTTACTATAATTTGACCTCTGCCTCGACAAAAGACAGATTAAAGAGGACAAATACCTACTGAACTGCTTGGGATCTATCAATTTTTTCAAATGATGAGGAAAGCTAAAGTAACCATCCACATCCACACAATCTCAAAATCACTAATCGACATGCTTACTAAGTTCATTCACATCCACAAGCCTCTCTTCAAGAGGATGGTGTGGAAGGAAAAGTAAATGTTAGCAACCCTCAACTGAAAGTGAAACAATAAATGTTAGCAACCGTCAAACTTCTGCATGTTGTCTGGGCTAGGATAAACTTTATTTAGATATTCATTATGAAACAAATGAGCTTTGATCCTAGCATATGAGCCATTATATACTTTGTTCCACTCTTTACAAAATATTTTACAGATCAACCCAGGGAAAAGCCTTCCTCTCACAAAAATATTTTGCATTGTGGAGATCTTGGATCAAAAAGCATGTCTTTCCCAGTTTCTCTAGTGGTTAGGTCAGGAATACAAAATGATGCCACAACAGGAACAAAAAATTCAAATCTCCACTCAAAATAAGAAGGCAGCCAATTGCCCTGATCTCACAATGTTCAACCCAAAAAGAACAGTAACAAAATGGTTAAGAAACTAGTTGAGAAACCACCTCCTTCAAAATGCTACTAGATGAGGGAAAATTCAGAGAAATGAAGGGAAGAGAGACCCTTGAATAATCCCCCCAGGTTTTATAAAAACCTCGCAAAAAGATGACCCTAAGAAGATATGATGAGAATGATAGGGAAAATGAAACCCTAGGTTCCGGGGATCATAGGAAACAAAAAGGAATCACTGAAGGAGTATGAAGACTCAAACTCCATGGAAAATGGTGATAACCCTGGAAAAATTGAAAACCTTCGGAGGTAGAAGAAAAATGACCAGAGGTCGAAACCCTAACTGTATAAAATACTCTATTTCCAGTTGTCGGGCTAGGGTCTAAGGAACCTGCAAGGAGCCAGAATAACAACCACTAACCTACAAAACCCTAAACCCTCAAAACAAAACCCCTAACCTACAAAACCCAAAACCTACCTGAAACTCCAAGTGCAAATTTAACAAAAATTCCAATAAACTAGGTGAGGTGTTGAAAAACACATCAGAAATCACTGGTAGGATTAAAATCCTATCGGATAGAAGCCATGTCCAAGTCCAGAGCTCACCACACCTTCACCAAACCTTCTCCAGAGCTCGCCACACCTTCACCAGACCTTCTCCAGAGCTCGCCACACTTGCAACAAGTTGGAAATTAGCAAATGGAGAAACAAAAAAACCAAACAAAAACAACAAAAACCTGCAATTACCTGTAAATGCAACCTTCGACCTCGAACTGGCTGAAATTAGTATTGGCTCCTCCCCAAACAATAAGTCGCGTTAATGAAACAACCACCAAGGAAACCCTAAACCACCAATGGTCCAGAATGAACAATAATCGCAGGCGAAAAACCACAAGAACAACAGAAACCATGTTCCAACCATGGATGCATGCAAGCAAACAATGGCATACATCAGCTCAACAATGGCGGAGGAAGCGCGCAGGTAATGGAGCCGTCCCGCACCATTGTCGGCAGAGGGCTTCGCCCAAACACCGGACCCAAAGAGAAAAACAAGAGGCAAACCACACATCGCGGCAAACAGGCGGAAACAACCGGGCGGAAGGTCGGCAAATGAGTTTTGAAGCCTGACATGTTGCACAACACGTGGCACTCCACGTCAGACACGTGTCATACAAGGTAATGTGTTGCTCATGTGGGTGTAGGTGAGGTGGAGGGGAGGGCGCACAGGTAATGGCGTCCCTCCCCTAATGCGCCCCCACATTATCTCTCCCTGAATTTTTTTCCTTTCTTTTTTTAATATCCTTGGAAAACTTCAATGTATCTTCTTATGAGAAGCTTCCCATGCATAAACATGTTTGTTAATTTATACTACATATATTAAAGATACTCAAGTATGTTTATTTAGTTTATTCAAAATATTAAAGATTTCCAAACCTAATTTTGGCAATGAGGTTATTATTGGCAAAATGTAAGGATAGCCAAAAAGAAAGGCATATGATTCCCAATCACATGGTAAAATGGTATAGTTAAAATAATTATTTTAAAATAATTATGGTTTTTTTTAATATTTTTTAAATATTGAAGAATTATAAAAAATATATAGTAAAAATAATCATTAAAAAAAGTTATATGGTAAGAATAAGTGTAGTAAAACATAAATGTGTATATATATGTTTATTATTATTGTGGAGTAAGATGTAAAATTGTTTTTGATTGATTAAGATTTTGTCTTTTTTAAGTGTAAGGAAATAAGTTAATTGCTTAAGATATAGAAGCATTTAGCAGGAGTAAAGCTTACTTCCTATAGAATACTAGTAAGTTATTTCAGGTGGCTTGTATTTTTTTGAATAATAGTGATGAGCGATGGTGCATTTGTAGATAGTAACTAATGACAATTGTCCTCACTCCTAGTTTGATCACTAAATTATTATTATTTTTCCCATTATTCTAAAACTAGCAATAGCCCCAAAAGGTGCAAAGAGACGACCATAAGATTGTTAAATTGTAGTAATTTCAACAACACGTGCACATTTGATCTAACATTTTAAATTTCATCATCCCAATATTATGAGCCTTTAAAGAGGTAATACAACACCAATTAATAAAAAAAAACAATTGAATTGCTCAAACTATGAGACCACTTCCACAAGTACCTAAAAAGTGCAATCTCGACCCATTAACTCATTAATTATACCCATCAAGATGAACATAACACAATCAAATTTACAATATATAGTAGCTTTCCCCAAATAAATAAAAAGCTTAACTCATTTACCCAATTGGATTAATGGGAAAATATTATAGTGGATGAGTAGAGAGCTAACGTAGACCAATGAAATTAATTGTTAGTTGTTTCATTTTAAAATATATTTTTAGTTATTTATTCATTAAAATTAGTTATGAATTGAATGATTTTAATTTATATAATAATAATAAATGATTGAATTTAATTATTTGTGAAATTATCTACCAACGGCTGACCATACTTGAGGTCATCACTTTGAGTATTCGTTCAACCTCACGGTCAAATAACACGAAATTGATTAGTGCAGGTTGGAGTGATCCTACACTAATTTATCCAAATCATTTTTCCTTGGCACCAACTTAGCAATCATCCATGCAGCGCTAGGATTCTCAAAATCGGCACCCTGGCCTGCGAGGGGCCGATTCCTGGAATCGACCCTTATCAGGCCACGAGGGGCTAATTCCCGGAATCGACCCTTAGCAGGTCAGGGGGTCGATTCCAGGCTAAGGGTCGATTCCAGGAAGTGGCCCCTAGTAGGCTAGGGGGCCACTGTGTCGCCAGTGGGCACTCTCGCCCAGACACCGTGGTGCCCTGATAGTCTAGGGGGCCGATTTTGAGAATCGGCCCTTGGCTCCCTGCCTCCCAGGGGGCCGATTCCCTCAAGGTCAATGGACACAAAACTGATCAATGCAGGTTGGAGTGATCCTACACTAAATTATCCAAATCATTTTTCCTTAGCATCAGCTAAGATATCCTCCATGCAGCGGTAATCTTCTCACAATCAACACCCTGGCTTACTAGGGGTTGATTCCCGGAATCGACCCCTAACAGGTCAAGGGGTCGATTCCTGTAATCAGCCCCTAGCAGGCCACGGGGCCATTATGCCACCAATGAGCTTGCTCGCCTGGGGCATAGCGACGTCGTGACAGGTTAGGGGATCAATTATGAGAATCGGGCCCTGACCCCCTACCTGCCAGGGGTCGATTCCCGGAATCGGTCCCCTTGGAGATAGGGAGTCGATTCTCCGAATCAGTGCCCTGCCTACAAGGGGGATGTTGTGCCACCAGTGAGTACGCCTGCCCGGGGCACATCATCCCACTGGCAAGCTAGGGGACGATTCTTAGAATTGGTGCCCTGCCTATTAGGGGGTCATTGTGTTGCCGATGGGCACGCCTGGCTAGGGCACAGCGGCCCCCTGGAAGGCAGGGGGATGATTCTCAAATTTGGCCCATTCTCAGAATCAACACTTGAAAGGGCAAGGGTAAGATTCTGAGAATCCGCCATTGGCCTACCAAAAGCCGATTCATGGAATCGGCCCCCTCGCGGGCACATGTCGATTTTGAGAATCAACCCCTACTTGCCACAAGGCCGATTTTGAGAATTAGCTCCTCCCTACCAGGGGGTCATTGTGGCCCAGTCGGGCACGCCCACCCGAGGCACAACGGGCATGTCTATGGGGGGGCACACCCACGACTGAGCACGCTTGCCCACATGCATAAGCACATTGCCTCTATAGGCACTCATTATGTTGCGGGCAGGCACGCCCATGGTCAAGCGCACCCTCCCTACGTACAAGTTGTGCTTGTGCCCTAGGTAGGTGCGCCCACCCATGGGCGTGCCCTCCCGTGCCACAGCGGGCCTGCAGGGACCCGTTGTGCCATGGGTAGACACGCCCACAGCCAGGCGCACCCACCCAAGGCATAAGCATTGTACATCTGCCTTAGGAGGGTGTGCCCAGTTGTGGGCGTGTCCTCTCGTGGCACAATGGGCATGCCATCGTGCACGCTCATTGTGCCACGGGCGACACGCTTGTTATGTCACAGGTGAGCACACACACGATATTGTGCACACGCCCGGGGCACAAAAGCCCCCTAGAAGACAGGGGAAATTCTCGGAATCACCCCCCTCGGAGGTAGGGATCGATTATGAGAATCAACCCCTGGAAGTCCAAGGGACCGATTCTAAGAATTAGCCCCCTAAACTTCTAGGGTTCGATTATCAGAATCGGCCACTTGCCTACTAGGGGGCCAATTCCATGAATCTGCGCCTAGTGGGACAGGGGCAAGATTCTCATAATCGATACCTTGGCCTCCCATTGTTCGATTCCCCAGTAGGCCAAGGGGTCATTGTGTCATCGATGGGTGTGCCTGACAAGGGAATGGCGACCCCTTTGTAGGAAAGGGGTTGATTCTCAAAATTGTCTCCCTCGCAAGCAAGGGACGATTCTAAGAATCTACCCCTACCTGTTAGGGGTCCGATTCCAAGAGTCGCCCCCTAGTAGGCCAAGGGGTCATTGTACCCTATGCGAGCATGCCCACTGGTAGCATAGAGGCCCCCTGGAAGGAAGGTGGCTACTTCCAAGAATTGACCCCTTGCTTGCTAGGGGACTGGTTCCCAAAATCACCCCCCTGCCTGCCAGGGGGCCTTTTCTCGGAATTGACCCCTGGAAAGCACCCCCTAGCCTACTAGGGGTCAATTCCTGGAATCTACCCCCTGGCATGCTAGGGGATGATTCTTGAAATTGGACTTCCCGCAAGCAGGGGTCGCTATGCCGCCGGTGGGTGTACTCGCTTGGGGCACAATGGCCCCATGGAAGACAGGGGATCGTTGTGTCTTGGACGGGCACACCCGGATGTGGGCATGCCCACACACGACATAGAAGGCATGCAACCTGCACGCCCACTATGTCATGGGTGGGCACACCCATTGTCTGGCGCGCTCGGTCATGGGCATTCTCTCCTAGGATACAATATTTGTGTAAGCTTGCATGGCTGTCATGCTGTAGGCGGGCATGCCCAAGGTTGGGGGTGCCCCCGTGGGGCACAACGGCCCCATGGTAGGTAGAGGGTTGTTGTACCACTAGTGGGCGCACCTTCACGAGTCATAACGGCCCACTGGCAGGTTGGGGCTAATTCTTAGAATTGGCCCCATGCCTGCCAAGGGGTTGTTGTGCTGCTAGTGGGCGTGCCCACCCGGGCCACAGCAACCCTCTGGTAGGTAAGGGGTCGATTCTTATAATGAGGCCCTGGAAAGCTAGGGACCAATTGGAATCCCTGGCTTGCCGAGGGCCGCTTCCGGAATAGGCCCCCTGGCATACAGGGGCCAATTTTGAGAATGGACCCCTACCTACAAGGGGCGGATTTTGAGAATCAACCCTTGCCTACCAAGGGGCCGATTCTCGGAATCAGCCCCTGACAAGCCAGGGGGCCGTTAATCTGGTCCCCTAGCATTGCAAGGGGCTGATTTTGAGAATCAACCCCTGCCTGTCAAGGGGTTAATTCTCAGAATGAGCCCCTAACAGGACAGGGTGATGATTTCGAGAATCGACCCCCTGCCTACCAGGGGACCGTTGTACCCTAGGCGGGCACACCTAGCCATGGTTGTGCCCACCTATGGCACAACAGACTTGGTTGGTACACCCACTATGTTGCGGGCGAGCACGACCAAGGCCAAGCACGCTTGCCCATAGGCATTGGCACAATACATGTGCACACACTTGTTGTGGGCTGGGCAGGCACGCCCACCCAAGGCACAGGTTATGCTTGTGCCCTAGGCAGGAACGCCCGACCTTGGGCATGCTAGCTTGCAACATAATGGGTGTACAAGCGTGCAGGCGCCCGTTGTTCCATGAGCAGGTACTCCTACGGTCTGGCACGTTCTCCCAAGGCACATGCATGGCAAGTAACAAGCACAGTGTTATGCATGTACCTTAGGCGGGCACGCCCAACCATGGTCGTGCCTGCCAATGGCACAATGAGCTTGGCAACCTGCATGCCCGCTTTGTCATGCATGGGCACGCCCACATCCAGGCACACCTGTGCAGGTAGGGGGTCAATTCTGGGAATCGGTCCCTAGCAGGCCAGGGAGGAAATTCTAAGAATCGGCCCCCCCACCTCTCGAGGGCCGATTGTGGGAATTCACCACTAGCAACCTAGGGGCGGGAAAGGGCTGATTTTGAGAATCAGATCCTACCTACCAAGGGGTCGATTCTCGTAATCGAACCCGTAGCCTACCAGGGGCTGATTCTCAGAATCATCCCCATAGAAAGAAAGGGGTGGATTGTATCGGCCCCCTTCCTACTAGGAGGTCGATTCTGAGAATTAGCCCCCTACCTGCCACGGGTCCTATTATGAGAATCAACCCCCTGCCTGTCAGGGGTCCTCTGTGCCCCTAGCGGGTGCGTGAACCAACAGCAAAGTGACCCCTTGGTTGGAAGGTAGCTGATTTTGAGAATCAGTCCCCTGCCTATGAGGGGAGCAATTCCTGGAATCGTCCCCCTACCCTGCTAGGGGTCAATTCCCAGAATCGTCCCTCTACCTGCCAAGTGGTCATTGTACCACCGGTGGGTGCACTTACCCGATGTACAACGACCCCTTGGCAGGTAGGGGAACAATTCTCATAATCGACCCCCTACTTGTCAAGGGCCCGTTGTGCCCCGGGTGGACGTGCCCACCCTCGGCACATAGGGCATGCAGCATGAATGCCTGTTGTGCCGTGAGAGGGCACATCCATGGTCAGGAATTCCTGCCCAAGGCACATACCTTGGGTGGGCACGCCCGACCATGGTGTTTGTGCCTTGGGTGGGCGTACCCAACCATGGGCGTACCCGCCCGCTCACAATGGGTGTGCCGACATGTATGCCCATCATGCCCCTGGCATCCACGCCCACCACTGGGCACACCCGCCCGAGGCATAGTGGCCCCTTGGCAGGTAGGGGAGTGATTCTAAGAAATAGCTCCCTTCCTGCCAAGGAGCCATTGTACTACCAGTGGGCGCACTTGCCTGGGGTAGAGCAGCCCCCTAGCAGGCAGGGGATCGATTCTGAGGCAGGCCCGGGGGTCAATTCTGATTCTGAGAATCATCCCCTTCGAAAGAAGGAGTCGTTTTTGAGAATCTACCCTTGCCTTCTAGGGAGATAATTCTTGGAATCGACCCCTTGCCTTCCAGGGGGGTGTTGTCCCCCGAGATGGCACGCCTGGCCGTGGGCGTGCCCGCTCGCGACACAGTAGGCATGCAGGCTGGTTTACATGAGAATACAAGAACAAATGGTTAAATTATTGAATGAAGATAGTTGGGATGATGTTGTACACAACCTACCCAGATTCAAGTTCTACAACAACACTAAAATATTTTTATCTTGCATTTAAAAAAGTATGTTGATTTATACATTCAATTTTATTCATGTGTATACTATTTTCATTTTATAACTTATACATATATTTTTTTATTTCATTATAGATGAATAAGGATGCAAATGGAGCACCAGATAGACTGAGAAAGTAGCGTCTTAGTAATGTTGAACTTGATCCTAGTCTTACTCATTTCATTTAGAATGGGCTCGAGACTATCCAATATCAAATAATACAAGGTGATTGTGAAAGCATTTCAAAACTCATACCTAAAAGGGATTATTCCCCAGTTATTGTAGATATTCCTCATGATTTCAATCTCTCAAACATTGAGTATGATAGTGACCCTTACACTTATCAAGCTCTTAGTAAAGTGGTTGCGGGATTTGTAGAAGTCACAACATCACCATTATGGAGATTTGTTATATATCATTCAGACACACAATTTTCAATGTTATCAAGAAGCTTCAAGGGAAAAGCAAACTCAAGGATGCATCTTACATGGTAATACATTGAAATTGTATGTTTGATTAATGTTAAAAAAATCATTTATGTACAAGTTAATTGAACTTTTACTATTTCATGTTACAAGAAAAATTCAAATCTTATTAACCGCGCAGATCAACCAATCATAAGTGATTGTGAGTTCATCCATGTTGAAATTTGGACAAAATATGATAGCGACAAGGCTATGCTTCTTAATCGGGTAGATGGAAAGAGTCATAGCCAAGTACTAGTTTATGATGTTGTTGTAAGAAAACTAACATATGAAGATAAAGAAGAAAAAGGAGAAACAATTAACATTTATCAAAAACCACAGTCATTGATTAACTATCCTATAGGTTTATGTTCAAATGAAGGAGATTTGGTTTTGGATTTATTCTCAGGCTCAGGTGAGTTTTATTATATAAAATTGAATTTCAATATCTTCTTTTTTAATTTTTATGTGATTATACTAATTTACTTCATTATTTATTTCGTACTTGATTATTAGGTACAACGCTAGCATGTTGCATGAAAAAAGGAAGAAATTGCATTTCCATTCAAAAAGACTCAGTACAATGCAAATTTATTCATCAAAAAATTAATGCTCTTCAATTTCTTCCAGACGCAATGCAAGAAGTTGGTTTGAGGAAAGGGGATTTTAATGAATCTTGTGTGGAAGAAAAGGCAAAGGAACCTCAACCATTGATCCAAACTTTAATAGGAACACAATAAATTACAAAAAAAACCATAAATACAGAGATGCCGCAGAAATAATACTTCATTTCATTAATATCAAACACTGAAATATGCATACCAACAAAAATGGAAATAAACTAGCTCAGGCGATGGTATCTTATCTCTGAGAAGAGATGTGGCAACTACATGCCCCTGAACTGTGTTACATTAGGGGAATTTTGAGGTGTAAAATGGGTCTCCTATGGAAATTATAAAATAATAGTAGAAATAATAAAATAAGATTAGATTACATCATCAAATTTTAGAAGGAAAAAGGAAAAAACTATTTTTTCAACTCGTATTTTCAACTTATCTCCTTATGGGTTTACTCAAATTTCGAGCGAAAACACTCATTGGATGCATAATTTGATTCCTCATCCAAGGATTACCCATTTTTCATACTTTCGATGGATCCTGCTACACAAAAAATGAGAAATACATGAAAAACATGATTGCAAACACTCTTTTTCATGTATTTCTCATTTTTCGTATAGCAAAGTCCATCAAAAGTATACAACATGGGTACACCTTGGATGAGGAATTAAATTTTTCATCCAATTAGTACTCCCTCTTGAAAATTTAATAAAACCTTAGGAGTATAAGTTTAAAATACGAGTTGAAAATGTAGTTTTATTATTTTATTATTTTTTAATATTTTTATTTTTTTACCCCAAAAATGGTGAATCATCCCCCATGGTTGACATCATCATCTTGAATCCTATTGGTTCTTATCAAATTTATTTTGGTTGTACATTTTTCTTAGGAGGCCCATTTTAGACTTCAAAATTCCCCATATGCAATGAGATTCGAAAGCCTATTTATTATTGAGAAACAATGGAAACCCTAAACATCCAAACCAAAACTATGAGCCCTGTTTGGGTTAATTGGTACATCAACTTCCTGAGGTCATAACTTTGGCATACGATCTCCATTTGACGTGCACAATACCTGGTTTTCAAAAAAAAACATCGTCAAATAAGAAAAATGTTAGGTCAGTTGTTGAGGTGTAGGAAGAAACAAGAGAAATTGAAAATGATATTTTCACCAAAAAATGAAAATGGAACTCACAGTTCCCCCGACGAGGACTACATTAAAAAAAGGTCATCATATTTCTTCAAAAAGTCATGGACTCGTAATACATCTTACAGACCATTCTTTTCTAGTTGAAGATATTGCTCAAGGAAATCGAACACTAATTCCCACTACAACAAATCCATTTAATTTACACTTTTCTTTGGACAATTTCCTTTCTACTTCGCAATTTGTCTTTCGAAACCATGTTTTGAATATGATCTCTTATAAATCTAAGTTATGGCCAGGGTCATTGACATTTTATTATGATATAGTGTTTTCTATAAATTTCCAAAAATATTTTTTCAGTGTTTTTGTTACATTTAGTTTTGTGTTATTGCTTTGAATGAAATTGAACATTTGAAATGATTTGGCATTCTAGACACATATCTCTTTATAATATAATACTACAACGAAAATTTTTCATTGAGCACAACAGCTTGCTTCCGCACTGTCAAATCTTTATACAAGGAATATCATACTTATAAAAACCATAAATCCAAAAATCATAGATATAAATTAGATTAAATTAGTTCTAATCTTGTTGAGAAAATTTGTTATTAATGTATATGTCTTGAATCTAAACATGTTGTGAACTAGTTGTTTTGAACCATTTGACTATATCGATTTTATGATAAAAAAAAATTATATGTAATTGACTATATGATTTGAAACTTTGTTTAATATCTCATATTGCGTTATTGATTAAAATGAAAATTGACATTATTTCTAACTACAATATATCTGAATAAATATTTGATTAAATCGTTTAAGCAATAATATTAGAAATACAAGTTTTTAGTGCCAAGTGCGGAGTTCTTCACAAAAAAAAATTGTACATACATTGAACTTCCTTTGTACAAACAAATTTTTTGTTCAATGAAATTCACTTTTGTACATAACGTTTTGTGTATGTCACATACCTTTTACTCAATTGACTATTGTTATGCATTATCTGTAACTAAAGTATTAGCAATAATCATAGCAATAAAATCATCTTGTACAATTTTTGTGTGATCAAAGCTATATATATGTGTCTTTTTTGCTCTGAAATTACTAAATGACCTATGTTTTACTTAATTGAGTGCTCATACACATTATTTTTAACTAAAATATCAGCGATAATATTAGCAGTTAGTGCAAAATGTGGAAATCCGCACAAAGATCATTTCCACAAGAGTCTAAAGAAATAGATATTCAAAATATCTGAAAATAAACATTATTTACACTTAAAAGTATTAGTTATAACTTCGCATACATCTCCAGATATAGTGTATTTGGAGGAAGTTGTGGTGACATCATTGGGCAAAGCAAGCAATGCAAAACAAGCATGGGCTAAGAAAATTTTGCACCTCCACACAATGTAAGCCTCGACACAATGAAACTTGAATGAAATGAAACACTTACATGTTAATTAGTGTGAAGTGTGACGAAATGTGAACACATCTTAATTAGATGCAGATACAAGGAGATATGCATGATTTATCGCTAAAAGTATTAGCAACAATATTGTATAAGTCTAGCAGTTGACTCAGTCTTATTATGAGCAGCAAATATGCATTGTTTAATACTAAAATATAAGCAATAAAAACCTTTAGTGTGAAGTGTTGCGTTCCGCATATTGAAAGCTTCTTCCGCACAATATACTTCTTATGCACTTCCAAACACATGCCTTATTTGAAACATATTTGGAGATACAAACATAAGCATAATGATATAACCTATGCGGACGAAGCATTGCAGACATTGTTATGCACAGAAACAGAATAGGCATAGTATGACACAATAATGTTGGTGAAATATGCATTTACAAACACACCCACATTCAATATTAATGTGATATTTGTACATAATCACCTAAATAGCAATACTTATAACTAAATATGAGAAATAATATTAGTAGTTAGTACAAAGTGCATATATATGCTCGTAAAAAATATCTAAGAAACAAATATTCAAAATATTCAAAACATTTACAATTAAAATATTAGCAGTAACTTCACATACGTAAACTATTTACTAAAATAGCCACTTTCTCTGGATTATTCTACCTGTGCGCTAAGTCAGAAATGTGGACGAAATGTGGATCCCACTTAATTATTTGTACAGACAAACATATATGTGTTATTTATTGTACATTGAAAGCTTCCTCATCACAATTAACTTTCTTCACACTTCCACACACATTAAAATATTGTCCTTTGCGTAGGCGAGGGGGGGGGGCACCCAAGTCGTTGTGCAGAGAATCGAGATAAATTTACAAATTTCCAGATCATATATTTTATGAATGTTTACAAAGAACGATATATGTGTGGGAGAACACGGAATATAATCAAGTTTCGTTATGTAGAACTTTTACTATGTGTAATGTGAAGTTTGTGCAGAAGAGTAGTTGCATTGGGCTTTTTATTTTAGAGTTATGTATCATTGCACAATGATTAATATTTTTAGTTTCCATTGTACACGGTGGTCAATCGGGGATTGTTCCGATTTTTGATTTAATTATGAACAAAAGACAAAGTAGTTTCTAGTTTTGTTAAAGAAGTTCTACGGAGGTAGCAATAACGAGAAAATGCAAATGCAGAAAACACTCTTCAATAACCATTTAATAATATCTATATATATATATATATATATATATAATAATATATATATATATATATTATATATATATATATATATATATATTATTATATAGAGAGAGAGAGAGAGAGAGAGAGAGGGTGTCAATAACAAAAAAATGAAAGTGCGAAAAAAAAACTCTAGAATAAGAATTTATTAATGTATATACGAGAAAACGACTCATTGTGTGGAGAAAGCTATCCAGAAAAACATTGAAAGCTTCATTTGCACAATACAACTCATCCACGCATATGACTAGTTATTTACAGCTGAAATATTATCAAGAGTTGTACGGAGTTATTTATAATATTTTATTACTTGAAAATGAATACGTCATTACTGATAAAAGACTATGAAAAAAATTAATTGTTTTTGTTTGATTTTATTATTGGAAAACGAATGCATCTAAGAAAACAACTATTATGTGGAAGCAATAAAATGTCTATTGTGTGGAACTTAGCTCATTGTGACGAGCTATTTATGTGTCATTATCTTTATTACTGGAAAATGAATACATCATTACTGAGAAAACAACTAATAACTTTTGTGCGAGAAACTTAGCCTATTGTGCGAAAGCGAAAAACTTAACCCATTGTGCGGAACTTAGCTCATTGCACGGAACTTATAGCCTATTGTGTGTAACTTAGCTCATTTCCTAAAGCATATAGCTTATTGTGCGAAACTTAGCTCATTGTGTACAACTTATAACTTATTGTGTGGAAGTTAGCTCATTGTGCGGAGCTTATATCCTATTGTGTGAAACTCAGATTATTATTGTGTGGAACTTAGCCCATTGTGCAGATAGCCTATAGTGCATAACTTAGCTCATTGTGTAGAGCTTATAGCCTATTGTGTGGAACTTAGCTCATTGTGCAGAGCTTATAGCCTATTGTGTGGAACTTAGTTCATTGTCTAGAGCTTATAGCTTATTATATGGAACTTAGTTCATTTTGTAGAGCTATTCATTTTATGTTATTATTAAAAAACAAATATATTATTACTTTTATTATTGGAAAATGAATACATCGTTACTGAGGGTTTACTGGATTGGGTGGCGGAGAAGCTAGGGTTGGTGTTGAAGACAGGGTTTTGGATTCAGGATACCATGGTGGGGAGTGCAAGGGGGAGTGTTGCTCCCTCCTATAGCCAGGTAGTCACAGGAGGAAGTCAAAATGCGGGAAAGAAACATTTCAAAAAACCACCAGACAAGATATCAGAGACTAGAAGTCAGGGGACATCTAGGAGAAGCGAAGATCAGGATCAGGAAGGGGATCAACAAGAAATGAGAAAAGAAAAGGAGATCGAAGACAGTAATGAAAAAGCAGCTTCCAGAAAAACTACTACAGTCTGCAAGCTCAAGTTAGGCATTATTCCTCGGGCCGTATTGAGCGACCCAGCGATACAAGCTCATAGAGAACATATGACGGAGCATGCAGTTATATGCAAGTTCATGGGGCTATGGCCGACGGAAAGGGCTTTAGATGTTTGGATAAGGAGCCATTGGAAGCCAAAAGGGGAAATACATTTGCATCTGGGTTCTAAGGTTTTCTTCATTGTAGTGTTCGCAAGCCTAGAAGACAAAGACAAAGTGTTTGAAGGGGGGCCATATTTCTATGGTGCGGAAGGACTCTACATGCGGCCATCGATGATGAACTTTGTCCCAGAACGTGAAACATTCATTTCAGTACCGGTTTGGATCAAACTATATTCCCTTCCTCTGGATTATTGGTTGCCAGAATCTTTGAAAACCATAGGCAACAAGCTAGGACATTTCCTAAAAATCTCAGAGGCAACTCTGAAAGGGAGATACACGTCTTTTGCTCGAATATGTGTGGAAATGGATCTATCTGGAGCCCTACCAAAAGCAATCATTTTAGAAGTATATGATGAAGAATGGGTGCAGACAGTGGACTATGAGCACATACCATTCATATGCCACAAATGCTATGAACATGGGCATCTATATAGAGACTGCCCTACAATCAACAGGGAAGATAATAAAAAATCCACTGTCGAGAGAGACCACGAGGGTTTCACCAAAGTTGGGAGTAAAGGAAAAGGAGGAAAGAATCCACACAGGAAGGCAAATGAGGACAAACACAAAATAAGAAACAGCTTCAAGATCCTGGAGGAAGAAGAGGAGAACAAGGAGACAGTCTAGGACATGGAGAATGTAACAAAAGAACAGGATAGGGTAGCTGATATGGAGGACATCACAGTAGACAACCAGTAAAGGGATGATCTACCAATCCTGATGGAGATCAGTAGGGACCAGGAGATGACTCCAAGTGAAGCAGGAACAGAGGACCATGAATTGCAAGAGATTTTGGATAGGGAAAATCTAGATCTAGAGAAATTTCTGGAACAAGGAAAAATAATAGGGGTGGACTCCCTGCCAAAAGAGGACTATGATAGAGTAAAACAACTCTTTCTCTGTAGGTCACAAGCGAAGGGAGCGGGAGTTAAAAGAAATCATGAAAGCCAAGAGCCAAGTGGGGTCAAGACGATGGAGAATTCTCAGGCACAACCTCCAAAGAACTCAAGCACGAAAAGAGGAAGAAAGAGGCAGAGTGAATTGTTGAACGAATGTGGAAAATTGTTGATCAACTTAGGTAAGATGAAAGATCTTACCAGTGATTCCTTTACTAATCTTTCTTAATGATGTTCACAACCTAGAACATTAGAGGAATAGGTAATAGAAGGAAACAAAGAAATCTTAATAACATAATGAAGGAAGAAAAATCATACATGGTTTTTATTCAGGAGACAAAGTGTTCGATAGAAAAGATAAGAGATATCCATAATAAGTGGTTATGCAATTATGAGTATTTAGAGGTCAAGGCAGATCATTCGGTGGGGGGGTTATCACTTTGTGGGACCCATAAAAATTGGGAATTCTGGATGCTGAAGCATCCAGGAACTACCTTTCCCTGATATGTCAACCTGTAGGGGACAAGGAGATATACATGATCATGAATGTTTATGGACCTCAAAAGCTACCAGATAAGCTCAAGCTTCTCACCTCTTTGGAAGAACTTAGAGAGAGACATCCCACTATGCCCTGGATCGTTGCAGAAGATTTCAACATGATAAGATCTCTTTTGGAAAAAAAAGGTGGCACTAGAATGCTAGGCAGAGACTCTATAGCCTTCTAGAACTTCATTAGGAACATGAGACTGGTGGATACTGAAACAATAAATGGAACCTTCATCTGGAACAACAAAAGGGGAGGGGCCCATCAAGTTGCTTCCAAACTTGATAGATTCATGATTTCAGAGGACCTCTTTCTCTCAGGACCGGCCATGACAGCCTCCATTCTGCCCTTTGGAGGATCTGATAATTGGCCTATACAACTGGAAGCCACCTTTATGGGCACTCCAAGAAATAGACCTTTCAGATTTGAAAATATTTGGCTCTCACATCCTAATTTCACTAATAACGTGGAGACTTGGTGGAGAGAGGAGTTGAATATTCAGGGTTCAAAAATGTATATGCTCCAGTATAAACTTAAACACATAAAATCTCAACTTAAAGTTTGGAACAAAAATGAATTTCGAGATATCTTCAAAGCCAAAAGAGAAACTGAACTAAAGCTCCAGGAGATCAATCAGATCATCATCACAGATGGCTTCACCAAAGAAAGGCAAAAATTAACTGACTCTTTGCAGGAAGAATGGGAGAATCAATGCTTACAAGAAGAAATTTTCTGGAGGCAGAAATCAAGAATACAATGGATTAAAGAGGGAGAAAGGAACACAAAATTCTTTCACAAAACCACCTTAGCTCACAAGGCACACAACAGAATCACAAAGATCAAAGATTCTCAAGGCATTGAACTAGTTTCTCACAATGATATGGAATCGGTCCTTATTCAACACTTCTGTAACATTGCAAAGGAGCCTCTGGAGGATAGATCTAGGTTCATTGAACATTTCACTCAATATATCCCTTAGCTGGTTACCAGAGAGGACAACCATAATCTCAACAGGCCAGTTTCGGAAGAGAAGGTCAGTGAAGTGATTAATGAAATGCAGAATGGAAAAGCACCAGGTCCAGATGGATTTAATGTAGACTTCTTCGAGGCCTGTTGCAATATTGTCAAATATGATATCCTTGAGGTGGTGGAAGACTCAAGAAGATCCAAAAAGGTACTAAAGGCTCTGAATGCATCCTTCATAGCTCTAATTCAAAAACAGGAAAATGCCATGCCTCCAGATGGTTTTAGGCCCATAGCCTTATGTAATGTGGTGTATAAAATTATCTCTAAAGTAATAGCTAGTCGGATCAAACCACTTCTACCCTTTCTCATTTCGGAGGAGCAAACCAGCTATGTGGAGGGAAGACAAATCCTCAACAATATCATCCAAGCTCATGAGGTGGTACACTCTCTCAAAAGCAACAAACAAGCTGGCATGATCATTCAGTTGGACCTCGCGAAAGCCTATGACAAATTGAGTTGGGCTTACATAAGAGCAATTCTAAAAGCCTTTGGTTTTGATCAAAACTAGATAAGATGGGTCATGGCATTAGTTGCCTCAACCAGTTTTTCCATACTGCTTAATGGAGCTCCCACAAGAACCTTCACTCCCTCCAGAGGGCTCAGACAAGGAGATCCGCTTTCACTATTCCTCTTCGTCCTCATGATGGAAGGGCTAGGTAGAGTGATTAAGATGGAAAATGCTGAAGGAAGGTTCAGGGTATCAAACTTACCGCAAATGCAGAGGCCAACAACCATCAACAATTTGTAGATGATACTATGTTGCAGGGCATACCCACCGTCAAGGAGACTAGAGCAATCAAAAATATCTTAAATGACTTTTCTATGGTAGCAGGCACTGAGGTAAGCCTTAACAAGTCCAAAGTTTTTTTTCTTTAATATTAATATTTCTATTCAGAGAAACATTACCAAAATTCTTGGATTTCAAAGAGAACATCTACCTTCCAAATATCTTGGCATTCCTCTTACTGACAAATCGCTAAGCAAGAGAGTGTGGGAACCCATTTTAAACAAACTTCATGACAAGATCAAAAAATGGACATGTAGATCACTAAATATTGTAGGATGCCTTGTGCTCACACAGGCGGTCCTGTAGGCCATTCCCAATTTTATGTTTTCAGCTCTTCCTGCTCCTTAAGGTATTAAGCAGCTAGTAAGAAGCATTCAAAGGGACTTTCTGTGGGGTAGAGGGGAAGAGAAAATGAAGTGGGCTTTAGCAGCCTAGGACAAGCTTTGTAAACCCAAAATCCATGGTGGTTTGGGGCTTCATGATCCTGAGACCCTCAGCAAAGTCTCGGGAGCCAAGCTTTGGTGGAGATGGATTAAGGAACCAAATTCCCCCTAGGCCAAGCTTTGGAAACAAAAATATGCCAAGCACTGGCAGGAAAAGGACCATATCAGAATGTCAGGGCAAATCAGGGGCTCCCATATTTGGAACCTTTGTTGGGATAATAAAAACATTGTACAACACCATTATTTTTGGGAAATACGGGCAGGCGATCTTGCTCGTTTTTGGGAGGATAACTGGCAACGGGAACCCAAACTTTACAGGGATGAATTTGCAGATCTCAAAAATGACACAGACAGCAAAGGTATGGTTCTGGTAAAGGACTTATGGGATCAGGGAAGGATCAATGGAAAATGGAGGGAATGGAAGGAGCTAAGATACAATGACAAAACCCAGCTGAAAACTAAGGCAAAAGCCCTCACCCAAGAGCTCGAGCACAAAAGGATTCTTGTCTCTTCCTCAACAGATCAATTAAGATGGGGAAAGAACACAGAAGGCAACTTTAACTTCAAATAGGCCAAACAGGAAGTCACAGGATTTAACTTTGTGAATCCTGATCAGATCTGGAAGAAACTTTGGCAAAGTCTGCATTGGATGAAAATAAAGCTTTTCATCTGGCTAGTGCATCAAAATAAGATCTTAACTAGGGAGAATCTCCTCAAAAAAGGCTTCATTGGTTCGTCCAGGTGCTACCTTTGTGGTGCGCATGAGGAGACAATTGAACACCTTCTCAACCTCTATCCATTCACTAAAAAGGTGTGGGATTGGGTGGCTGCTATCTTTAGACAAACTGACAGGGACAATATCAACATATCTAACACTCTAAAGAACTGGAGGAATAACTTCTCAGGGAATGAGATAGTTAATAAATCCTGGATTCTGGTTCCAGGTTTTGTCATCTAGCATGTGTGGAAGGAACGCAACAGTCGAATCTTCAAAAAAAAATAAAATCATAGGCCCCAACACATCATTGAGCAAATTCTAAGGCATCTCAAAGATACAGTTAGAAGCTTGCTGAAGACCCTTCCTAAAGATCCTCCCCTACCCCATGAGGAGAGAATTTTACTTCACTTGGGGCTCCAGTCTATTAATCCTTTTGGAATAATGAAGACAGTGAACCTTCTAAATGCGAGTGCTACCATTTGGAAGCCTCCTCCTCATGGTTTCTTAAAAGTCAATATTGATGGAGCAGCTAAGGGCAACACAGGATTAATGGGCTTTGGGGATTCCATAAGAGATGATCAAGGACAAATACAAATGATCTTCCATGGCCACCTGGGAAAGGCTACAAAAAACATGGCTGAGCTCATGGGATTGGAGAAATGCTTGGAAATCTTGGTAAATTTTGGTTCACTCAATGTTATAATTGAAGCGGATTCGGAATTAAATATTAGAGCAGCTAAGAAGATTAGTAATGGCACCTCTCCAGATAAAGTGTCGAAGCACTGGAAGCTCTTGCAGGTTTTTTACCGCATCTATTCTCACCTAAGAACCCTCAAAACTGTCAGATTTGCTCATGTGAAAAGGAAGGCTAATATGTTAGCGGATCGGTTGGAAAATGAAGGAGTCACTAATAGGGACAGGGACTCAAGGTATGCTTGGGATTCGCTTACCCCGGGTAAATTTCAGGAGGACTGCCTATGTAACGCTACCCAGGATATGGATCTTTGGACTAACAGGGAGGATTAGAGGAACCTTGAAGACCAGCGGGAGATTGGACGATTTCATACAGTCCAACCCGTCATGGCTAGGCGATCTTCCAAGGTCAGGATTCCCTTTGTTTGAATGAAGAACAATTTTACTCAGACTGTTCCATAGTGCGGGGTAGCTCGCGTCATTTGGCCTAGATGGTGGTTGACAGAGAATCCAAGTGAACGGGATTGGCTCAAGTATTGGCTGCTGGATGGAATTGAGGAACAGCACGTGGCAAATGGTTGGGTGGATTTTCATGCGAGTCAACCGGCCCAATACCACAAGCAGTATATCGGGCAGGGTCTGAGTGGTTTCTGGGTTTTCTGTGTTTGGCTCTGATTCCACCCTTTGAGCGACACGTTGTAGAACGAGGAGAGAGAAAACTGCCCTCATCGGGTGGTTAACTCTCGTGCTTCTTGTCCTTCCGATATCCATGATGACTGTTGGATCTTAATCAATGGATTAACAGTGGAGATTGTGTGTGCACGTTGGTCAGACCCGAAAAAATTAGAGTATTATGATTTAACTTCCTTCAGGTACGTTTGTCTGTTTTACAGTTTGTCAATTGGTCAATTTCCAGTTTGACTTGTGGTGGGACCTCTCATGGTTACGTGGTAGGTTTTGGATTTTCCCTCCAAGGTTTACTATGCTCCTTGTGCTTTGTTTGGCGGTTCTCCCCGATTTTCCGATTTAGGTTCTCATAGTGATTGGGTGGTTTGGCCTACCCGGCTGCCTGCTGAACTCTCGCAGTGTGGGTTTGGCTCCTTGTAAATTATGTATATTTGACTTAGTTTAATAGAAGGTCCTACACTTACTTGATCAAAAAAGAATACATCATTACTGAGAAAAGAACTAATAACGTATTGTTGCAAGAAACTTAGTGTATTGTGCAGAGCTTATAGTCTATTGTACAAAACTTAGCTCATTATATTGTGCGCAACTCAATTGATTATACATATCTATTTATTTAATTTTATTATTAGAAAACATAACATCCTCACCAAGAAAACATTACGCAAAAAAAATCAATTAAAATGCAATAGAGGTAGGAACTACACTGGATCGTTATTACCCTTGTATTAAATAAAAAATCAACCCACCAAATCCTTAAACCACATTATAACCAAATGATGATGGGTGAGCAAAACTCCACTAAAGGTGATAACCCACATGTCTACCAAGCATCCTGTTGATGCGAAGGATTGTGATACTCTTCTTTAGCTACCTTCTGCTATGCAACCTTGAACATTTTATGAAACTTCTTTTCCAAGGAGGGCATTGTAAGTTGTCAAGGTGAGAAAATATTTATACGTTCTTGCTCACCAAATCAAGAAGATTAATAACATAGAGTAACTAAATTGTTATAATTTATATATATTTAAACTAGCACAACCATATTTAACTTGGTAAATATGGTTGATATACGCCGATAGGTGTATATCAAGCATATATATCAACCACATTTTTCAATGTGGTTGATGTACGCCGATAGGCCAACTGATTATTAATAACTATATAAATATTAACAACCATATTATTTATATATATTATTATATGAATATTATATTAATATTATAATAATAATATAACTCATAATTAATAATAATAATCACAGTTATATTGAATTATTATTATTATTATTATAGTAGCTCATAATAATAATCATGACCCATAATAATTAGAATTGTGATAGTGAATTATTATGTGCAATTTTTAAAACCAACCTTTATAATCATTAATAAATATATAAATATAACAATGATATTTCTTATTATTTATATATTTATGATTATTATATTAATATTATTACAATAATATAAACTCATAATAATATTAGTAATATTAAATATTAATGGAGATTTGGGTAACGAGGGAGCTCTGGAGCTGAAGGATAATGGTAGACTAGGGTTTCTGACATACCCTTACATGGCGCAGAGTCAGAGTAAGCAACCTCTTAGGTCCAAATAGAACTGTTGCTAGGACAGGCTCTGCGCTTCTGGAAGCAAAGAACAATGAATATTCCGGTGGGGGAGGCATCAACGCCTTCCCCAAAAAATTACAACCATGAAAACCCAACTGAAAGAAAAACTGAGAATGTAGAGATGCCAGAGGTACAGCTTGCACAGCAGAAGGAGAAGAATGGACAAGAAGATCTGGAATGTGAGAAGGACGATAAACAGGAAACATATGAAAAACCAAAGAAAACGTCATCGTCCACGTGCAAACCCATTGCCACAAAATGGCCCAAGATTGACCTGCCTAGTCAAAGGACCAATGCGCAAATACAATACATGAGAGATCATGCACTGATTGGAAAATTCATAGGTTATTGGTCGACTGAAAAAGCTCTACAAGGATGGATTACCTCAAAATGGAAGCCCAAAGGTCATGTAACTCTACAGTTGGGCCCTAAAGGCTTCTTCACAGCCATCTTCAATTGCCTTGAAGATCGAAACTGAGTTCTAGATGGAGGAACCTATTTATTCAATGCAGCAGGTCTTTATCTCTGTGACTGGGTCGAAAGATTCAACCCAGACAAGGAAGATTTTAGCTGGGTGCCAGTCTAGATCCGCATGTACTCGCTTCCACTGGAATACTGGGATGAAGACTCACTAACAGCCATTGGCAATGGATTGGGCGAGTTCATAAAGGCAGCAGAGGAAACAAAGCTTTGAAGATACACATCCTACACTAGGATCTGCGTTTAAATGAAGCTGGGCCAAGCGCTCCCAGGCTTGGTAAGTCTACTGCACGACGACTTTGAATGGATTCAACCCCTTGACTATGAACATGTACCCTTCCGATGCAGGAGATGCCATGCCCATAGACACCTTTTCCATGACTGCCCCCTCAACATGCCTTCTAAACCCACAGAAAATGGAGGTAAATCTGATCCAGAAGGATTCACCAAGGTAGCGAGTAGAAAAATGCATACCAAAAAACCTCCCACAGCACCAAAAAATGCTATTCCATCCTCAGATATGCCATCCTCAAGCAACAACTTTGATATTTTGACAAATCTAGAAAAGCCTGAGTCAGATACCCCTGTGATAGCAAAGCCTACCTCTGTTCCACCCACTAATCTGTCCCCCACATCTATCCACACTAAAACCAGTCATCCGTTGAATGTCAATACCTCTTATAAGCATGCCTTAGACTCGCAACATAGCACCAACCGTGTTCATAGAAAAGCCCTCTGGTCCGACAAAATTATGGACATTAATGATACACCAGCAGAACCTTCTCACCGATTAACCCATATGGAGGGAGGCAGTCAGCAAAGTTTAATGGAGGAAGAACCAGAAAGCTTTGATCTCGGAGATATAAACATTTTTAGTCTAGAGCAAGTGTGCAAAATAAAAGAGTTCGACAAAATACCGGACAGACAACTGGAAAATCTGGAAGTAGTGCTCACAAGAGTGCATTAGCATAATACTTTGGGCATACAACAAGGAGGTAAATGGGATGGGAAACATATCAGCAAAGATGGGAAGAAAAGAGGTAGAAAGACATATCTACAACGTACCATACTAATTGGGGAAATTCTAGTGGACTCTGGAAGGTGCTCCAAGTTGACCAAATACTACCGATCTCTACCTAATAGTCAACCATGAAGCTCATCTCATGGAATGTAAGAGGACTTAACGGTCCCAGGAAGTACAAAATGTTAAAGAACATGATTCAACAAGAACAACCATACATTGTGTTCCTGCAGGAAACAAAATGTAGCACTAACACATTAGCATACATATTATCCAAAGCATGGGCAGGATGTCAAACTGTAACAGTGGACGCAACAGGTGCCTCGGAAGGGCTGGCCATAGCATGGAACACTCAGCATATCTCCTTAAAAAATTTCCATGCCTCACATTATTTCATCCAAGCAATGTTCCACCTGATCGGCACCAACATACATGGCCATTTAACAAATGTATACTTCCCACAGGAGGGCATGCAAAAAACAATGTTGTTAGAAACACTGGAGATTCTTAATTCCAAGAACTTATCCACTATGGATCAGGAGAGGAGACTTCAATATGATCACACAGCTGGAGGAAAAACTGGGAGGCAGAAGAAAGCTAGACAATGAAAGCAATAACTTCAAAGATTACATACAACACAATGGTCTAATAGACTTACCTTTTGATAATGACATCTACACATGGAACAACAAAAGAGTTGGCTCACATCAAATTTCATCTCGGTTGGATAGATTTCTAATCACAGACAATTTTGTTCATCTAGGTGGTGATATCAGTGCCTCTATTCTACCCTTAGCTGGCTCGGACCATTGCCCCATTTCTTTGTAATGGAAAAATCCTGTAAACTCTATCAGAAGACCATTCAAATTTGAGGCTTTCTAGCTTACCCACCTTGAGTTCAAAAAAGTGGTCAAATCAGCGTGGGAAAGTTTTCTTCCCAATGGTGGTTCACTCATGTACCAATTCCAGCAAAGACTGAAGCACATCAAAAAGCAAATCAAAACCTGGAATTACACCACATTTGGCAACATCTTTCAAGAGCAAAAAGTTCTTAAGCAGAGCATGAAATAGCTACAGCAGAAGATCATCATAGAAGGCAGAACAAAGGAACACACCAGACAGGAACAAATCCTACTAACTCAATTAGATGAAAGAAGCAGACAGGATGAACTACTCTGGAGACAAAATTCAAGAATTGGATGGCTAAAAGAAGGGGAACAAAATACCAAATTTTTCCATTGCACAACTATACAAAGAAGAATGAATAATACAATCTCACACATTCAAAACTCACAAGGAGACAAAATGGAGAAACAGGAAGATATAGAGAAAGAGCTCACCAATCACTTCAAAATTGTTCATCAAGAACTGCTCATAGACAGACAGCTTGCCATCAATGACATACTTCAACATATTCCTAAACTCATAACAAAGGAGCATAATCAGCTACTGCTAAGACCAGTAACCCTCAAGGAGGTCGAAGAGGCATCAAATCAGTTGAAGCTGGTAAAGCACTAGGACCTGATGGTTTCACTTCTAACTTTTACCATCACTTCTGGGACTTAATCAAAGTAGATGTCTAGAATGTGGTCGAAGAATCAAGATTCATGCATTGGCTACTTCCTTCGCTCAATGTGACCTTCATCGCTCTTATTCCCAAAGCCGGAGAAGTTCAAACCCATTGCACTCTATAATGTCATCTACAAAATTATCTCGAAAGTCATAGCCAACCGTCTCAAGCCACTCCTCCCTCTTCTCATCTCACCAGAGAAATATGGTTATGTTGAAGGCCGTCAAATTTTGGATTGTATTATACTGAATCATGAAACCATCCATTCCTAAAAGGAAAAAAAACAGGCAGGTATGCTTTTGAAAATCGACTTATCCAAAGCCTTTGACAAACTCAACTGGACCTACATAAAACATATGCTGATAGCCTTTGGATTTAGCCCGACCTTGGTTAGATGGCTTATGACCCTAATCTCCTCCCCACTCTGTTCTGTTCTTGTCAATGGGATCCCTTCTATTCCCTACTCCCCTTCCAGAGGAATCCGTCAAGGTGACCCTCTGTCCCCTTTTCTTTTTATCATTATGGCTGAGGGTCTGGGTCATCTTATAAAGCATGCCATTCATTCTCATGATCTTAGAGGATTCTTTGTTCATGGCACCAGTGCAATTACTCATCAACAATTTGTTGATGACAATATGCTCTTTGGTCATCCTTCTGTAAGTGAGGCCCGAACCTATAAATCTCTTTTAGATACATTCTCAAAAGCCTCTGGCACTACCATAAATACTGCCAAATCTCAAATTTATTTCTTCCATACTCCTATTGCCACTCAAAGAATCATTGCTCGAATAATTGGATTCTCTCAAGCCAAGCTTCTGTCTCAATATCTAGGTGCCCCTTTTATAGATTCAGCCTTAAAGCATGCTTCCTGGCATCAACTCATTGAGAAAATGGAAAGTAGACTTATGTCTTGGACACACAGAACACTCAACATGGCAAGCAAATTAGTCCTAATAAAGGTGGTCCTACAATCTATGCCTCTCTATCTCTTCTCAGTTCTTGTTGCCTCGAAATGGGTGTTAAAGAGAATCAAGAATCTGCAACGCAATTTATTATGGGGTTCCACAGGACAAAACATAAAATGGGCATTATTAAAATGGGAAAATTTTTCTAGCCTAAAAAGTAGGGGATCTAGGCTAACGTGACCCGTAACATAGCAATACTTTGATGGGAGCACGGATTTGGTGGCAATGGGTATCCTGCCCACAGACGCCATGGGCACAACTATGGACTGCAAATTATACAAACAATCGACCACAACAAGAGCTAATAAGGATAACTACCACGATCACAGGATCCCTAATTTGGAACACGGCCAAGCAACACAGAGAAGTCATCCATCAGCATAGCTTTTGGGAGATAAGGGACGGGAGGACGACCTGCTTTTGGACGGATTGATGGCGACAAAGATCCAAAATTGCAGAACTCTTACCCTGCACAAATCATAATGGAAATGATATTAGCCAGGAGGATAATGAAGCACAATTCTAGACTCTCAGCACCATTCAGGGCTTTGGGCAATGGAAACCTTCAAGGCAAATAACACAACAAGAAACAAAAGCTTATAACACAGAGTTACACAAAGAGCTCACCAGTAGAAGAATCAGATTCAATACCAGAAACGATGTACTCAGATGGGGATATACACCGAAAGGAATATACACCACTAAAGAAGCATACTAGCTAATGTCCCAAACATAGGAACCAACAAATCCTGCTTGGAATCGTATCTGGACTACAAGGATTTGGCCAAAAGTTTCCACTTTCATCTGGCTGCTATATCATCAA
Organism: Pinus taeda; assembly: GCA_000404065.3. Taxonomy (NCBI): domain Eukaryota; kingdom Viridiplantae; phylum Streptophyta; class Pinopsida; order Pinales; family Pinaceae; genus Pinus; species Pinus taeda. The sequence goes on along the minus strand of APFE031430268.1, from coordinate 45,959 downwards.
AGAATTCTCAGTTGGGATAACTTAATCAAAGGAGGATTTCAAGGACCATCCTACTGTCCCAACTATCAAAACAATGAAGAAACTATTCAGCACCTCATGGACTCCTGCCACATGGCCAATCAACTCTGGGAAAAGCTCACTTTTAGATGTCAATGACCTTGCAGACTTCTAGGGGATATAAAAGGCACCATTCGCAATTGGAATCCAGAACCTTATAACAACAAAGTCCTCAACAAGCTATGGACAATTATGCCAGGCCTCCTTCTCTGGACAATTTGGAAGGAAAGAAACAAGCAAATTTTCAAAAATCAAATAACTTCCCTAGAAATCGTATGGACCAACTTATGTCAGAACATAAAGGAAAATCTTGCGCTACACCAGTGGAATGCTGAGGACTTTCCTACCCAGCCTCAGGAACTAAGCATATGGGCTAATTGGAACGTCCAGCTCCAGCAGGCACAATTGGACCCCAATAGACCCAGCACTATAACCAAGCAGCTCACACATTAGATACAACCCCACAAAATGTGATTAAGTTAAATTTCGACGATGCCTCCAAGGGCAACCCAGGAAACGCAGGATTTGGGGGCATATTCAGAAACCATGTGGGCCAACCCTTGCTTTTGTTTTTTGGCTCCATTGGATGGGACACGAACAATTTTACAGAATTGGAAGGCTTATGGCAAGGTATGAACCTTGCTCACCAACATAATTTTCATCCCATCATTATAGAGGGGGACTCCCAAATTTTAATCAATATGGTCACTCAAATCCAACAAGGAAGCACTGCTTCAAGAGTTGCCAAAAGATGGAGATTAATGGCCAAGCTTGAACTAATAGAGAAATGGATAAAAGACAGGAGAGCAATAACTTTTATCCATGTCAAAAGGGACAGTAACAAAGTTGCAGATCTCCTGGCAAACATTGGAGTGGAAGAGGACCAGATCCTACATTCTGGCACTATCAACATTCTAGATGACCACAATCAATTGCAAGCTTGCACTGACCTGGTGCATAAGGAAGCTCAACTCCCAGATGCGGGTGGAAATGGCGGTAGATGAGGTGGCTGCCAATTGGTTCGGCGTGTGGAGAATGCACATGGCCTCCCACAAGGTGGCACAAAAATTCATAGACAGCAATAAGTACAGCCATGAATGCACCTTGAATGAACACTGCCGCCACCTTGATAACTGACCTCAACCTCGGCTCATATCAACAATGGGCTCTTGGGAAAATACCTCTGCTGCTCCTACAATTCCTCCTCTGCAGCCTCAGCCCCTGCAATGCCTCTACCCTCATGCAGTGGCGGCGCCCAGCTCCTGAACAACCACTGGTAGATGGTGCAATCTTTATTGTTGCATCGACTTTGGTTTGGGCATCCATTTCACCCACAGCTTGAATCTGCAAATTCGTATCCCATCAGCCCTGCTCGGTCATCCTTCTGTTGATTCGCCTATTAGCCCCACTGCAACGCTGCATCCCTCTGAGCCCAATTCGGACCACAACCCACCTTCCAGTGCTGAAAGAATGGTACACCATAGAATGCACAGCTGTAGAGGTGGGACTAGAGGCAGCCGAACCTGCTCCAAGCACTCGCCGGCTTTGGAAACCACCTCCTCCCTAGCTGAGCAGCACATGAGCCGCTACCCCAATACTTGCAGTGGCAGAGGATGCTTCCACTCGAGGGCCTCTGCTACGCCTCCCTCCACTTCAGCCCCTTCTCCCAGCAGCACTCTACGAGCTCCTCTATCACACTCCCAGAATACTCAATTTACCTTTCACTCTACCCTGAACCAACCCCTCATCGCTGCAACCATTACCATCAGTTTTCAGGAGGAGAAGCAAAATTTGGAGGCTCAAGACTCTGAGGTTGGTGCTCGAATTGTAGAACTTGAGGAACACAGAGCACTGGGTGAGGGACGCACAAAAGCAATGAGGCTATCCAGCATTGCAATGGGAGGACGTACCACTGCAGGGAGCAGCCAACCCAAGGCCAAAACGGATTTAGCTCAGTCTAGTCTTAAAGGTGCAGAGGATCGAAGCTCAAGATTGCCTACCAAACGCGCATGGAAAGAAGTGGAATAGGCTCAGCAGATGAATTGGGTCTTCGATGATTACTGCTACATGATCGAGGAGAAGAAACCGGAGATGCAGGCGGGTGACACAGAAGCTCAGCCACTGGAAAGTGGTGACATGGAAGATTACAAATGTTCCATTGTGGAGGAGCAGCCTCCATCGCCACCACGTCCCTAACCGCCACCTCAATGACCTGTGCTCGCCGCCTAGATCGCCACCTTGCGGACCTTCTAAGTGCCATGTGCCTGCCCAGTAGACTGCCACTCAACCGCCACGTGTGTCAGGTTCACTGCGACTTGTTTTTCAGTTTATGTCTTTTAATTTTTTTTCTCTGGGAAAACACTACAACTTTAAGCTCTTCAGTTGGGTCTTCCTTTTTAGTTTTTTCAGATACAATGATGCAAAACTTGTTAATTTGCTGGTTTCCCCAGAGTGGGCAGCAAAACTATATTTTTGAAAATCCTGGGTTAAGAACTGGTTTCCCTTCTGGGCAGTTCAATTCTAGTTTTTTTGTTGGTTGATGCCTCTCCTCTGGCACAGCTAAGTGTAGGCTTTGACCTCTATGTATGATAGTTTTTCTTACTTTAATAGAATTAGCCTAATTTAGAAAAAAAAAATAATAAATATTAATAATTCATAATTAGTAATATTAATTATTAATAAGTAATAATAATAAATAATAATTATTATTATTATAAGGTTTTATTAATTCAACCATGTTTATTTTAGTATTTTTAATATTTATCTTAGGGTTTGTATACATTGGGTTTATAATATTAGTTCCTTTTGTTTATCATTACCCAAAGGATTAATACTAAAAACCCAAGGGATTAAGGGATTATGAACCAAAGGGAATAATATTAAACATAAGGGACTAATATTATAAAGCCAAGGAACTAATATTAGACAACCATGTTCAACCATGGTTGAATGTCACATTGTGACAAGGATTGTCTCACCATGAAAATAAACCATGTTTATTTTAGTCTTTCTAATATTTATATTAGGGTTTACCAATGTTGGGTTTATAATATTAGTCCCTTGGGTTTGATATTAAACCCTATGATTAATATTATAAGCCCTATATGAAACCTTATATGATAGGAATATGAACCCTTAGATGAATAAACCCAAGGGATTGATAGTATAAACCTAGGGAACTAATAACAACAAGGGATTAATACAGAAAACCTAAAAAACCAAAAGGATTAATAGTATAACCCAAGGTATATAAAACCTAAGATAAACAAAAGGGACTAATATTATAAACTCAAGGAACTAATAAACCCAATGGTTTAATATTATAAACCTAAGCAATTATTGAACCAAGTGGATAAATATTAAAAACCTAAGGAATCAAGAAGTGCAAGGGATTGATATTACAAATACGAGAGATTAATAAAGATGACCATGATTGATACTATACACCCAGGTTAATAATAAACCCAAAGGATTAATACTAAAACTCCAAGGGATTATGAACCCAAGGAAACAATATTAAACCCAAGGGACTAATATTATAAACCCAACATTGGCAAACCCTAACATAAATATTAGAAAGACTAAAATAAACATGGTTTATTTTCATGGTGAGACAATCATTTTCACGATGTGGCATTCAACCATGGTTGACCATGGTTGTCTATGATTGACAATGGTTGACCATGATCGATATTATAAACCTAAGGGAATAATAAACCCAAGGGATTGATATTATAAACCTAAAGGAATAATAAAACTAAGAGATCAATACTAAAATCCCAAAGGATTATGAACGCAAGGAAATAATATTAAACCCATGGGACTAATATTATAAGCCCAACATTGTTAAACCCAAATATAAACACTATAAACACTAAAATAAACATGGTTTATTTTGATGGTGAGACAATCATTGTCACAATGCGACATTCAAACATGGTTGACCATGGTTTGCTATGATTGACAATGGTTGACCATGATTGATATTCTAAACGCAAAGCAATAATAAAACGAAGGGATTAATACTAAAACCCCAAGGGATTATGAATTGAAGGCAATAATATTAAACCCATGGGACTAATATTATAAACCCAAGGAACTAATAAACCCAATGGTTTAATATTATAAACCCAAGGAATTAGTGAACCCAATGGATAAATATTAAAAACCTAAGGGATCAAGAAGCACAAGGGATTGATATTACAAATACAAGAGATTAATAAAGATGACCATGATTGATACTATAAACCCAAGTTAATAAAAAACCCATGGTTGACCATGTTTGGGTATGATTGACAATGGTTTACCATGATTGATATTATAAACCTAAAAGAATAACAAACCCAAGAGATTAATATTATAAACCCAAATAAATAATAAACCCAACAGAGTAATACTAAAACCTGAAAAATTATCAACCCAAAAGAATAATATTATATTCATCTTATTATATTCAAAAATTTACTTATACACCGTTACCTTTCATCATTTAAGCTTTATCATAATGATCCTCTTATCGAAAACTGAACTCCGCCGGAACAATAAAGCCGCAAGAGAGTCTCCATATTAAAATAACAGAACAGTAATATTTTATCCCGACCAAATATTACGTGCCAAACAATAAAGCCTCACGAGTCGCGAGGAAATTTAAACTTCGAAAAATATTTAAAATTTGCAATTATCATTGTTAAGCCCGCTGACGAAACAATGAAATCCGATTGGCACAATCTACAAAATTAATTAATATTTTATTTAATATTTAAAGATTTGCATATCATTATTAATTTCATAACTTCTTGCCTCTCACTTGTGCATAACTTTATGTCCTAAAAGCACCCACATCATGTCTCGCCAGCTTTCATTTTTTTTTTTCCGTTTTATAATATGATTGGAAAACTCGAGAGTGTTTTATCCTATGGGAAGCTTCCACACCATTGAAACATGCATGTTTATGTTTAGTTTATGTCACAAATATTGAAAATTTTCAAATATGTTTATGGAGTAATATTGAAAATATTTGAGATTTTCCTATATGTTTATTTAGTTTATCCAAAATATTGAGTTTTTTTTTTTTTTTTTTTTTTTTTTTTTTAATTTTTTTTTTTAATATTTATTTTAAATTATTAAGTATTGAAAATTCCCAAATATGATTGGAAAATGGGTACATATTTAAATTCAAAAGTATTGAAAATTTCCAAATATGATGGCACAATAATGTTTTATGGGTATAAGGTAGGGATATTATGGATAAAAGGTAGGGATAGCAAAAAAATATGTATATGATTACAAAAAACATTCAAATTCTGGCTAGTGATACGCTGAACATTATTGCAATGGTTTGGTGCCTATGAATATTGTTGTATTGTTGTGGGTTAATTTGGTACTAGCAACATCACTCCAACAAGTAGAGAAATTTTCTAAAGAGAAATTACAATTTCGAGGGGGCTTCTTTCATTAATATGAATTATGGGATGATCAAGAAATAAATGTAATAGAATTCCATTTATAATTACTCGAAAAAATTAGCGTTTTATGACATAACAATGAACTTGTATGAGATGAAATGTTGTTGAATTTTGTTATGAGTTTTTGCAATTTATTTGTTGATAAAACTTTAAAGCTTTATTGAAATAGCATTTTGAAACTGCACAATGTATATTTTGATATGATAATTATTTTTCTGATATTATATATATATATATATGTATATGTATATGTTATATGTATGTATTTGTACACACACACACACACACACACACACACACACATATATATATATATATGGGGTAAGATTAAGTATATAATTATATCTATACATGTTCACTCTTCTAGAGTAAATGTAAAAATGTTTTTATTGGTTAAGAGCTTGTCTTTCTCACATGTAAGGAAATAATTTAACCGTCCAATACTCAAAGGTATCTAACAAGAGTGAAAGCCTATCCTCTTTATGTAATACTAGTAAGTTAGTCTAGGTGGCATGGTAGGTGACATGGCTTTCCTTGAATAATAGTGATAAGTGAGCATGCATTTGTAGATAGTAGCCAATGATAATTGTATAACTTTTAGTTTGACAACTAAATTATGATTGGTTTTGACAGTGTTCCAAAATATAAATATTGGTATCATTACAAATAAAAATAAACAAAGTTGGGCTAATTCAAGATGGTAGGTGACATGGCTTTCCTTGAATAATAGTGATAAGTGAGCATGCATTTGTAGATAGTAGCCAATGATAATTGTACAACTTTTAGTTTGACAACTAAATTATGATTGGTTTTGACAGTGTTTCAAAATATAAATATTGGTATCATTACAAATAAAAATAAACAAAGTTGGGCTAATTCAAGAAGTACCTTACACAATTTCAACATGAAGGGACCTTCGATAACAATGCATTAATGAATTATCAATTCTCATACATCACTTCCAAGGTTAGGTTTTAAAGACTTTTCAATGTCTAAAACTTGAACATTTAAAGGTAGGGGGAAATTATCATTCTATATGGCAAGGGGATGACACCAATTATGGAATCTCCCTCTTCATTTCATAACAACTACATAACCATCCTAGGGACAAGGCCTTCCCTTACAATAATAGGGTTGTTTAGATTAGATCAAAATGTGTATGAGAGGCACTTTGTGACTTCCTACTAAGGTGAAAGTGGTGTTCCCCCTAAAATTCAAGAAGTCATCTTAGGTGAGCCACATTCAATGTAGTCTTTTGAACTAGGAAATAATATGCATCCATGTATTTGCATGACTTAGTTGGCTATCATACCAGGAGAAGTATTAAATGAGAATAATTCAACATAACATTATTGTTCCTCTTATTCCATATGAAAATAATACTTCTACTCTAGTTGTCACCATGCGTAAAACCCTACAGGCCAAGGGATTACGTCACCAAAGAGATGAATTTTGGGCAATATAAGTGGGAAGCATAAAATTTAGAAACACCAATTAGAATTAACAAATGAATAGAACCAAAAAAGAGTTCAAACTCTACGACACACAAGAAATTTAGGTTAAGGAAGACATAGGTGAGGTAACTTATTTCCAATTGCCAAACCCCCTTAATATAAGACACTAGGAAAATAATTATTTCTTGGACACCACCAATACTCTCATATGCTGAAAAGTTGAAAAACTCGCACTTGTTTTTTTAACTTAATACTAATCACCACAACCTTTTGAAAAACCATCCAAAATTGGCTTATGGAAAACAACTTATATCTATTAGCGTGCTTATATTTAGGGAAATCCTTCATACAGTTCCATTTTCGTTATTCCACTTTCATTATTTCCAATAGGCCTATAAGTGTTGTAAGTACAACTTGATAAATAGAGAGTTGTGTATCAAGGCCTTAACCCTATCCAAGATCAAGGAGCTTGGCTAGACTATTCCATATCTTGCATTCACTTTTAACAATAGCATATACTCTTTCATGGGGGAGAAAAATTAGTCCCCAACAAAGTTAGTGCTTCCATTCAAAATAAGCCTGAGAACCTTATGTTCTTAGCTAGGACACCTTCTCATGATTTATGAATACTCATTTCAAAATAATTCCCTCAAACATATTACTATATTTATACATTTTTTTTTTTTTCCAAAGAAAAAACGAACCTTTTATAACCATAATAAAAAGTTACATATACATGCCACAACTTCCTTTTGTTGTATGATAGAGCATCATAATGCTGGAAAGCTATTCTACCTTCCTTTAGTTGAGAGTTATGGGTTATTTTGAGCGTAAGCAGAGCCTCCTCTAGAGAGGAAAACAAATCCATTCCTCAACATTATAAAAAAGAGTCAATAGTTTAATGTTTATGGTAACAAAAACATTTTCTAGCACCTTCCCCCGGGTTTCCTCTATCGAGGAAAACAACCCAAGACGAAAAAGTATGCGCAACACTAACATAAAAGACTAGAACAGATTTTAGTTAAGCAGACTTTCCAGATATAAACAAAAAGAAACTAGTATGACCAGCTCTGCTATGTGCAAAAGCATGCAATCTATACATAAGGAGGCTGGTCCGAGAGGTGACTGCCTCCATTGTTTTCCTCCACTAATCTCTAGTTGCCCAAATCTTGTTGTAGACCTTCTTTAGAAAGCTTTTCTGTAGTGTCGTTGCGTTCCCTGTAAATGTGATGAATAGAGAAGGCATTAAAAGATAGTTTTAAATGCTGAATATCTTCTAATAAAGGATACAATATGTAATTTTGACATCTGCTTTGATCATTTGCCCATTTGATAACATTTAATGAATCCCCAAAAATCTGAACTGTGAAGATGTTCCTGTGAATCAACCAACATAGGAGAAGCTTAAGAGCAGATAATTCTGCATAGTTATTTGAGCCACTGCCTAATCCTACAAAAGCTTTTAGAGAATGACTTTCGGTTATATGGATGATTAGACCTGCTCCAGCTTTGTTATTTTGAGAGGCTCCATCAAAGTAAGCCCATGGCACTCCTTCCTTGATTTGTTCTTCTCTAATCTGTCTAGGCAGCCTTTCTTCCTCTGGATCCGATATATTTGAGTAAATTGAAGTACTTTGAATGGCAATTGATTCCACCGAAGTTTCCTTGTCCTGAAAGATGACTCTGTTTCTTGCAATCCAAATGCCCCAACAGATAATAGGAGGCAGATTTCTCAATTTCCAAATTTGATTTGAGTGCCACCATTTGTGCCAAGCTTCAGAAATATTATCCCCTTCCCAAGCTATGGGTAAATCAGTAACCTTCTCAACCTCCATCCATACTTTGTTAACTACAGGACAGCCAATAAAAAGGTGCGTTATGGTTTCAGAGTCATTTTTGCACATAGTGCATCTTCCTAGCCCTGATTTAAATCTAGATTGCAAAATGTCCCATGTAGGGAGTTTTCCTTTTAAGATACACCAGAAGAACAATTTTTCTTTTGCAGGGCACTTTAACTTCCATATTGACTTTGCCCACCATTTGGGATCTCCCCAGCCTTTTTTTTTCATGAGGAACTTGTATCCAAAATTTGGAGAGTAGATTCCAGAATCAGTGTGAGCCCATACCTGCTGGTCTGGTTTGTCTTTAAACCTTACATTTGATCTGGAGAGTTCTTGAATGTAAACTTTCCAATTATTCCACCATTGGGGATGAAGGTCCAATTCCTCTCCTGATTTCCAAGCTTGTCCCCATATGGTTGAGTGACCGATTTTTTCTGCTTGATTTAGGAAAAGGATTCCTTTGGACTCAAGATGCCTAATCAGGCCCGGAGGCAGTGAAAAGTTCTCATTACACCCCACCCAGGGGTGCCTTCCAATTCGAATATTTTCACCGTTTCCAACCTACCAAGACAATCCTTGTTCAATAATATTAAAGACATCTATGGTCGCCCTCTAGACTATCGACACATTTCCTCCTTTTTTTTTTTCTGGGTTCCTTATCCAATTCTCAAGAGGAATGGGGTCAATGTATTTCCGTTTCACCACTTTCTCTAGAGGTTATCCATGTTGATGATTCTCCAACCTGATTTTGCCGCCAGGGAGAATCCAAAAGCTTTGATGTCTTTTATTCCCCACCCTCCCCATTCTTTTGGTCTTGCCACTTTTTCCCAGGCAATCCAGGGGAGCACTGGGTCTTCCTTTGCTCTAGCCCATAGAAATCTGCTACAGATTCTTCTTATCTTTTCCAAAATGCCTTTGAGAACCCAGGTCAGCACAACCCAATAAACTGGGATTGCTAGAAGGATTGATTTAATTAGAGTTAGCCTTCCTACTTTGGAAAGCCACTTAAAACTCCAGTGAGAAATTTTGGCCTCAATCTTTGCTACCAACCAATTCCAGTCCTATTTCCTATAATTGTCCAGTTTCAGCCAAAACCACAGATATTTGAAAGGGTCTCCAAGCTTATAAACATCAAAGGGAAGAACTGAGGTAATTTGGCTTTCCTCCTGTCTATTAAAGCCTTCCAGAATGAGCTGCAATTTCCTATAATTTACTTGCATCCCAGTTGCTTTCATGAAGAGCTCAAGAATCTTCTTAATCTCTTTTATTTTTGATTGGCTTCCATTACTGAAGAGTAAAATATCATCAACAAAAAGAAGATGCGTGATGCATAAGTTGACTGCAACCTCCAGACCTTTAGTTATTCCTTCCCTTTTGGCTTTTAGGATAAGCTGGCTCAGCCCTTCTGCTACCAGAAGGAAAAGCAGTGGAGACAAAGGGCAGCCTTGTCTAAGTCCTCTTTGCCCTTTGAAGAATTGAGAGGCAGCTCCGTTTATAAGAACCGCATACCTGACACTATTGATACATCCCATAATCCAATTGATAAATTCAATTTTAAAACCTAGGTGTGTTAACAACATTCAGAGGTAGGTCCAACTGATTCTGTCGAAGGCTTTTGACAGGTCGATTTTTACCACTGTTCCTTTCCTTTTCATCAATTCACACTATGAATTGTCTCTTGAGCCACCCCTATGGCTTCATGAATTTGGCGCCCTTCCAGAAAACCAAAATGTTTGTTTGAGATGCATCTGGACAGGATTGGATTTAAACAGAAAACGATCACTTTTGCTATAATTTTATATATGCCATTGCATAATGAAATGGGCCTGAAATATTCAAACGGTTCAGGGTTTTCTTTCTTAGGAATAAGGACTATAAAGGTTGAGTTAAAAGGCGCATAGACCATACCTTTTCTTCTGGATTCCTCAACAACCTCTGTTAATTCTGAGCCAATCTGATCAAAGAAATGTTGGAACAATTCTATAGGCCACCCGTTAGGCCCAGGACTTTTATCTTAGGCCATAGATTTTACGATACTCTCCACTTCTTCAGTTGTGATTTCACCCTGCAAGCCCTCAACTTCATCCTCCTCCGCATAACAAGGAAAACATTGGGTTGTTTTGATAACCTCTGCTAATGTAATCTCTCCTTGCTCAGAGAATAAATTTTGAAAATGGTTCCTCCCCACGAACGAGAGAGATTCAAAAGTATTGGCTTCTCTACCATCCTCGTCCTTTAACTTCCATATGGTATTCATTATCTTCCTCCCTTTTGTGTAATTGTGAAAAAAATTTGTATTTTCATCTCCAGCTGATAGCCAAATTGCCCCGCTTTTCATCCTCCATTCCTCTTCTCTGTCCAAAAGAATTTGACTTCTCTACTTTTCTAACAACAATATTCTATCCTTTGACTCCTGAGATTCGTAACCATTCGATTCAGGATTTTCCAATTCCCCAAGCTCCAGATTGATATTGTTTAAGACTTCGTTTTGTTTCTGCTTCCTCTTTTTTGCCCAATCCATCGTGACCTTTTTCAGCCTTTTCAAATTTTCCATGAAAAGGAAACTCTTATCTTCCATGGCGTCCCTACTCGGGTGTTGCCAGGTTTCGTTGAAGAGATTTCTGAAGGATTGCTCCTGCATCCATGAGGTGTTGAATTTAAAGGGTGCTGCCGGCTTAAGTGGAGGCTTAGACAGCTCGAGTAGGACTGGGAAATGATCCGAATTTCCCCCTTCTCCTACCCATTGTCTAAATACCAGGATTCTGAAGACTAGATCTTCACTCAGAAGAAACTTGTCAAGTCTTTTTGATATTCTAGCTTCACCTGTTCTACGATTTCTCCATGCAGGTTTCAATTTTAGCATGTTTGCATCTATCAGATTATGTGTAGAAAAGGCATTCAAAAATAAATCTGATAGAGGGTCTTCTCTGGATGAATGACCCCAAGCCTCAACATTCCCAATGGCGAAATTAAGGTCTCCTCCTAACACCAGATTCTGATTTCTCATCACTGCTTTAGCCAGAAGGTTGTTCCAAAAAGAGACTCTCTCCTGACATGGCCCGTATATTTTTAAGATTAACAGAGGGATGTCAAATTCAAGTATCGCGGCTTCCATCCCCAAAACATGATTCATCCCCCATGTATTGATGAATTTCATTCTTCCTTACCTGAAGCCCATAGCCAAGCCTCCCGAGTGACCATTGGAGTCCAATGCTTGAAAAAACCACCTCGAGAGAGTGGAACACAGAGATGACACCACTTCTGAGCTTATGCCTAAGGTCTCTTGTAGCATGATTACTTCTGGATTATAACGCTGTACCAATTCCTTCAGATCCAGTTTTTTGGGTTTACTGGCTAAACCCCTACAATTCCATGAAATAACAATCATTTTAACCCATCTCCACAGGGTTTCGCCGCTCTAAGAACCCTAGGAATCGACAATTGTTTACCATCCGCCACGTCAAATTTTGCTTTTCCCTGAGCCTTAGACAAGAAAGATTTCCGTCTCCTCAACTTCTTCATAGAGATCTATGGTACCTCCATACCTAAACCTTCGATTGGGTCTCCAGAAGCTGGTCTTTTGTCAAGGAATTGCAAGTTATAATGGCATACAGGTTTGGAAGGAGATATTTCTATATCGCCGGTATCATATGGAGCCTCATCACAGTTCAGATTGATGTTGGGTATAGATGCAATGATGTTTTCAACCCGTGAGTGTTCAACAGATGAAAGACTATGCGAATTTGAATTTAAGCATGCATCTTTTTCTTCAAAAGGAGGTATAGAAGGAAAACAAGAGTCCAGATGCGTACCCATTGTGACTTCACGGATGCCTTCAGATACTTCTTTTGTGACTTCTGGTGCTCCATTCCTTAATCCAATAGGAGATCCTTCTCCAAATTCCGGTCACAGGGCCTGATGTGCCTGCATCGAAGCCTTCTTCTTCTCATTTCTATCCACTTCCATAGTGTCCTCCACTTGGACTGCCTCATTTCTGGGGTCAATCTCCTTTCCTGTTGATACCACCTTTGTTTCGGCTTTCTTTTGTCTCCTCCTACGACGAAAACCAAGAGGGAAGTCCCTTGCAAGATGTCCATACTCATGGCATCTATGACACCTAAAAGGCAGGTTTTCATAGTCTAATGGCTGATCGAAAATGAGGTCTTTGTACTGAATTTTTATATTTTCCGCTAGGCCTTCTCCTGGGTTAAGATTGACCAATATCCGGGCCATGGCTTTATTCCTTGTTTCTATGAAAGACATATCCGTTTCCAGATAAGTGCCAAGCATGTTACCAATGGACCTGAAAGCTGATTCTACCCATAGAAAGGGAGGTAGACCGGGGGCGTGGACCCATACTAGGAAAGATTCTACCTTTTCGCGTTGTGCATCAAACAGTGGCGTCCATCGCCTGAAAAGAACGAGATGGTTCCCAAACACTCAATTTTTCACCATCACCCAGTCCGTCATTTTCTTCTTTTCGAACTAAATCATGAACCATCCTTTTGCTAGAATTGAGACTTTGTAGGATTTTTCTGGGGCCGCCTGCCATTTGCTGATCTGCCCAATTTTGTATGAAAATGGCTGAATATTTTTTCCCCCGGGCTCGTCCTACCAATGTGCATTCCACCACCTCCATAGCTTCCTCTATTTGGACGTCCACTCCCAGAACAAGATTTGCTTCTGTCTTTTTCTTGATTAATTTCTGTTTCTTCCTCTTCTCCCCAACTTGCCTATTGCTTGTACCCTCTTCCCTTCCTTGAGTGACAACCTCCCCATTTGCCGCTTTTGTTTACTGCGAGAAATCCTTTTTGCCTATTGGTGCTATTCTTGATGGTATCTTTGAATCAATAATTCCTTCAATACCCCTGGTCCCTGCTCCTTTGTCCACTCCCTTTTCTAAACCCTCCTCTTCTGGCTGAATTCCTACTTTACCTCCCGAGCCATCCTTCCTATGACCCTCATCCGCTTCAGATCCCTCTATCTCTGGCTCAAATATCACGTTAGGGTTTACCAAAACCCTTGTTATAGATGATCTCATTACAGCCGGCAATTTGCCTTCTTTGACCAGCCCTAGATCCAATTTGAGCCCATAAATTGGGCTATTCCAATACCAGGTTTTAGGGCCGTGGCCGAAGACCACATCTTCAAGACCTCCAGAATAAGCATGAGCAAGAAAGAGGGGTTTTGGATTACTTACTTGGGAGAAATTGAGTACTTCCGATCGAGTTCCTATTGTTCCATGGCTCTTGCAGATCTAGACTTGGCTTCGAAATCCCATGGTGCTTGCTTGACCCAAAAATCTTTTCAATGTTTTGAGCCGTTAGGTCTTTCCCCACACCAATAGTATATCTTCTAGTTCTGGTTTGAGCTCGACGACCTCATTAGGGTTGACCATGATTAGTTCGCCTATTTAAACCCTAATACCGCCAAAACAAACCATTTCGGGCTTCAATGACAAGGTAAAACGGAGAGAACGACATCTATGTTTTCCTGTAGATAGAGTCTCAGGCAGTTTTCTTATGCCGAGAATGTGAACCTCCAGCTGCGTCCACGATTCAAAGACTGACCGTCCACGTTTCAAACCGGGCCTTCAGATTCCTGCTAGATGTCTTCCTCTGTTGTCTTCTCCAACTACTCCTTCCGCTTAACCCTCGCTGCGATTGACTGCCTTCCAAAACAAGCTTTACTTTTGCGAAGAAGCCCTAGGCTCTCGGCCCTATTGGCCGTAGTCCTCGCACCTACGACCATGACCTAGGACTTGCGGCCCAATCCATAACATCACATCACATAACGAACAAATTGAATCATTTATACATTTTCATTGCAATGAATAAAGAAACTAAATATTATATGGTGAAGACGAAAATGATTTTAAATTTAGACCATAGAATAAAAAATACCTTAAATTGAAATAGAAAATACCTTAACTGTCCAATTTAGGCCATGGAATAGAAAATACCTTAATTATCGTGTAAGAGTTGAGTGATTGTATTTATACAAGAATTATGCACATATATCAAATCACAGGTTACAATATCAATCATTTGAATGATTATTCATAAGCACTAAAAAATGGTTAAGATGATTTCAATTATGTAATAACCTTTGTGGTAATGCAGAATTGTAGTGTGAAGTGAATTTGGTGGCTTTGCATTATTATTGCATGCATAATTTTATTATAGTTGTTGTGATCTTCTCTAGGGTTGTAATGGGAGGTTAAAGGCCCATTAGTATAATAATAATGTAGTTTTGGGGATCATTTATGTAGGGAATCATTGGTCCACTATGTTTATTATCAAATAAGGCAAGGTAGTTAGTTATCATGGAATCAATGTAATGTGGTAGATAGATAGAATTGGGTTATCATTAGGTTTTTTAGTTAGGTATAAATAATGATGGAGTCTTCCTAGTGAGACTTGTATTGATTGCACTGAAACTTAGCTCATTAAAAGATCTACTCCTTAAATATTGCATTGAAGCTTAGCTCATTAAAAGGTCTACTCCTTAAAGAGGTCAATGAAAAGTATTTGGTCCATCCATAGAAGGATCATGTATGGTGTTTCCTGTATGTTTTAAATCCTACACGATTATATAATGCAGGCATAGATTCTTAATAAACAAAACAGTAAAACAATGGAAATTACCTAATACATAAAGATTTACCCTAGAAACCTAAAATGGGAAAAATAACGAATTTTATAGAGAAATGCCTCTAATTTTCATCATCAAACAACTTCTTTGTTTACAATAAAATATATTTGATCTTGTGACATCCAAAGCTTCTAATCCATTAACCCTAAATTAGGTTGGGTCGAATGGTGCAACTATCAACGTGGATCGATTGTATGAGAATGGTATGAGGTCCGTGGAGTGATAAGATCGGTATTGGGCCTAAGACGAAGACAGATAAGTGTACCATCGAGGTCTAGGGCTCATAGTTTTTCATATGAAAAATAACTGAGGTCACACCTATGGTTCGGGGCCAAGTGAGCTCTTGCTCATGAATGTTTCAACCAAAGGAACATATCCTTAGACATTTTGACAAAGGGTTAGAAGTTGGTGATTTTTTGTGCAATAACATAACAAACTCCTCAATGGTACTAACTCATGTCCAATAGCTCATACCTCTTAATGCTTTTATTCCAAATAATGATGGCATAATTTCTAGGTAAATTGGATCACTTCCCATACCTCTTAATGCTTTGATTCCAAATAATGATGGCATAATTTCTAGGTAAATTGGATCACTTCCCTTACATGATTTGTATTCACATTTACTTTAAATTTTTAGTAACTTATTATCGCAAACCTAATATGTGGTTTGACCTCACATATGGCTTGAGTAGCCACAACCCAAGGGCATTGAAGCACTCATAATCATTAGGGGATTGCACCTAGCTTAGACCATACCAAGCCTTAACATGAGTGGATTTTTTCCCACAAGGCTTCCTATAACCTTTTCACCATAGAGTATTTTAATAGAAGACCCTACCACTATCTCTAAGCGAAATGAACATTAACTCTTTTAATAATTAATAATAATGATAATTTAAAATAAATTTAAAATTCAATTAATTTTTATATATTTTTTAATTTAGTCATTAAAATATTTGTGAGAAAATATTTATACTCATCAATACTGATTAATTTATATGGAAGAGATTTAATTGCAGTAGTCTATAACGCGACTTTTTTGAAAGCCTTTCCGGGGATTTTTCCGTCAAATCCGCAGCATTCATTGGAATCCCAAGTTTGATGCTAGTTCTGCACATCAATTTTCCCAGGGTTTTCCAGGTTCTGAATCCAAATATGCAGTTAAAAACCTTTTTACTCTAAAAATCAAGATTTAACCTCATTTCTTCAGCCGGATTCCGTCACCAGAATCTCCAAAAAGTCGCATTATAGACAACTCCGATTTAATTTATCTAGCAACCCTATTTATTTAGTAGATGATAAATATTTAATTTACAAAATATTTTTGTAAAAATTGAAAATTGAAAATTATTTTAAAAATAATTATATATATTTTGGAAAAAATATTATGTTTACGAATATCAAATTTGGTTTTTATTTTTATGTTTGTTATATTTATTTTATAAATTAATTTCTATAAACAGTTACCGCCATTGATTCCACTCATCATAACTTCCAATTTTATTAAATTTTACGTTCCAGTGGGTCCATCGCTATGATCTCTAATAATCCTGCCACCATCGTGGGTCCACCGATTTCCTGGAAAGCCTCATTTGAAAGTGACACCGATCGTCACGCCACATTACCAGATTTTATGTCCTCACGCCTCACGCATCAAGGTCGGCCAGTGCCGGCATATCTGGTTGACATCAAACATTTTTAACCCGCAACAAACTTGAAATTACAGAATGAGTCATTCTCATTTCTTTTTACTGCTCAAGTATAATCCAAGATTATTTACAAATATGTCCATCAAAATTTTGGTTTAAAAATGCTGTAATGTTTAATATTTTAATTTAATTAAATTACATAAAAAAATATAAATTTAAATAGGAGAAAATTAATTATTAATTATAATATTAATAAATATTTTTTTAGTAATAAATTACATAAAACTAAATTAAAAAATTAAAAACACAAAATTTATATTATAAGTATATTAATAATTAAATTTAATGTAAATATAAATCTTTATTTAAATAAAAAGAATTTTAACCTCTCGACTTTTTCACAATCTGAATTAATATATCATTATCTAAATTATATTTTAAAATTAAAAATAATATATGAATTTATTTTTTATTTTTAAATAATTAATAAAACAAATTAAAAAATCATCTCATTTTAAAGTAATGCATCATCTTAATTTTAATTCTTAACTTTCAATAACAAGTTAAGGAGTTAATGAATTACTAATTTCCATTAATCATTTCCAAAGTTGAGTTTAAGGATTTTCACTATCTAAAGCTTCAATATTATGTATGAGGAAATTATATTCTATTGGGTAAGAGGAGGGCACCAACTATCGCATCTCCCTCTCTATCCCCTAACAATTACACAACCATCATAGGGGCAAGACCTTCCCTTGCAACAATGGGGTGGGTTATATTAGATTAAATGTGTAAGAGAGGCACTTTATGACTTCCTAATGGTAAAATTGGTGCCTCCCCTTAAATTTAAGAAGTTGTCTTAAGTGAGAAAGATCCAATGCATATGCATCCATGTATTTGCATGACTTAACCAGCTATCATACTAAGAGAAGTATAAGTCAGAGCAAAATAATTCAACATAACATTATCATTCCTCTTCTTCCATAAGAAAAATAGCATGTCTACTCTAATTAATTGTCACCATTCTCAAAACCCTCTGCCCATGGGAGTATGTCACCTAGGAGATGATTTTAGTTCATGGAAGTGGGAAGGAACTAACTATGAAATTTTGAAACACCAATTAGACTTAGCAAAGGAATAGAACTAAAAAGGGAGCGCCAACTTTAAACAACGTAAACTTTGAAACAAAAACTGATACAATTACTCGTTTTTTTGAGGTAGCAAAAAAATCAAACGATTTTGAAAAGTGTTGATGCAGAATACATATATATTTTTTTAGCATAGTTTTTGACACTATAAATTTTTTTTTATGTACATTATTTTTTAGAATGTTAGTGATTTACATGCTAATCTTAAAAAGTGTTCATTTTGCATCAGACCCTTTTTTTGAAAGGCTTATTTTTTACATTAAATTTTCTAATGTATTAAATGTGAATAATTATTTTCTAAATTTAACAATTTTTGAAGTAGTCTTCTTTTTCATATTTTCTTGTTTTTTTTTTAGTTTTTCATGAGGTCTTTATTTTTTTGCATAGTTAAAGAAAAATGTTGATATTTTAAAGTTTCGATATTCTACATATTTATATATCGTTAATTAATTTTTCAATGCACATCAAATAATTGTCTCTAAAAAAACAATATTTTTTAAAAATTGACTTAAAAATAAACATTTTGAACATAAATATAACAAAAAAATTACACATTTTGATAATTTTTTGCTACAAATGACATGTCAAAATCACAATTTTTATAGGAAAAAATTAACAAAAGATCGTTAAATAATATTCTTTTATGAATTTCATGTCAAAAAATAATAATAATCACAGTTTTTTTCAAAAAACAATGATTCACATAAAAATTAAAGCAAAAATCACATAATACAAATATTGAACATATAACAACATTAACTAAATACTTATTCTTCTCATAAAATGTCAAAGTCAAAACATTACAAGTATAATTAATTAATAGTTACAAAAAATGAGTTTGATTTACAAACATAACTTAAATTCAATCAATAATATCATGTAATCCAAACTCTTCATCCTCTAAAGTTTCACCATTGTCTTCTTCCGCAATATTTTCTGCTTTAGTTTTCTCATTTTCCTTTTCTGATGGATCTTTGATGTCTATGAATCTCCCAATGTATGACTTTTCAATCATTCCATCTAATGGTGGTTGAGGTTCCTTTGCCTTTTTTGCCACATGTGATTCATTAAATTCCCCTTTCCTCAACCCAATTTCTTACATTGCATTTGGAATGAATTGAAGAGCATTAATTCTTCGCTGAATAAAGTTGCACTATACTGGGTCTTTTTCAACGACAATGCAATTTCTTCCTTTTTGTAGACAACATGCTAGTGTTGTACCTAATTATAAAGCACAAAAGAAATAATGAAGTAAATTAGTATAATGACATATAAATTAAGAAATAATGTATTGAAATTAAATTCTATATAATAAAACTTACCTGAACCTGATAATAAATCCACAACCCAATCTCCTTCATTTGAACATAATTTTATAAGATCGTTAATCAATGACTGTGGTTTTTCATAAATGTTAACTATATCTCCTTTTTTCCCTATCTTCATATATTATTTTTTTCACAACAACATCATAAACTAGTACTTGGTTATGACTCTTTCCATCTACCCGATTAAGAAGCATAGACTTATAGCTATCATCTTTTGTCCAACTTTTAATATGGATGAAATCACAATCATTTATAATTGGTTGCTCTTCACGATTAATAAGATTTGACTTTTTCCTGTAACATGAAATAGTAAAAGTTCAATTAACTTGTACATAAATGAATTTTTTGACATTAATCAAACATACAATTTCAATGTCTTACCATGTACGCTGCATCCTTGAGTTTTCTTTCCGCTTGAAGCTTGTCAATAACATTGCCAATTGTGTGTTTGAATGAAGTGTCACAAATCTTCATAATGGTGATGATGTGACTTCTACAAATCCCACAACCACTTTACTAAGAGCTTGATAAGTATAAGGGTCACTATCATATTCAATGTTTGAGATATTGAAACCATGATGAATATATGCAATAACTAGGGAATAATCCGTTTTAGGTATGAGTTTAGTAATGTCTTCACAATCACCTTGTGTTATTTGATATTGAATAGTGTCAAGCCCATTCCAAATGAAATGAGTAAGAGTTAGATCAAGTTCAACATTACTAAGGCGTTGCTTTCTTAGTCTTTCGATCTTTAGCAGGTGAGGGGGTTATTTTGCGTTTTTCACAGGGAGTGCATGCCCACGGCTGGGCGTGCTTGCCCATAGGCATAGGCCTGTGGGAGAGCGTGCCCGACCATGGGCGTGTTGCACGCCATCGTGCCATGGGTGGGCACGTTCACGGTGAGGAGTGCCCACCCACAGGCATGCTCACGGCTGGGCGCGCCCGCCCACAGGGTAGGCGCAAGGTTAGGCGTGCTTGCTACACGCCACCATGCCGTGGGAAGGCACACCCACAGCTTGGCACACCCGCCCACAAGCACAGGCCTGTGAGCGGGCACGCCCGACCACTTGCAAGCCGGCCTACGGAACGATAATGTGCAGCATGTCGTCGTGCCGTGGGCGGGCATGCCCGCTTGCGATACCCACCCTCGCGACCCAGCCCCCCAAGGGTGAGGGTCGATTCTGATAATCGACCCTCAGCCTTGGCAGGCTGGGCCGCAAGGGAGGGTGTTGCTGGCAGGTGCGCCCATGACACTGCCCATGCCCGCCCGGGGTAGAACTACCCCCTGGTAGGCCTGGGGGCCAATTTCGAGAATCAACCCACTCGCCTACAAAGGAGCCGCTCTGCCTCGAGCAGGCACGCCCACAACTTGGAAGCCTACGACCAGGCCCACCATGCCCACTGCTGACGTAGTGGCCTCCTACCTGTCAGGGGGCTATTGGGTAAGCTTGGCTCATCTCAATTTTTAATTTCTAAAAGAAATCTAAATTTCATTAATAAAAAGTTAAATATTATTTTACTAGAATTTGTTTTCTTGTCTGGTATTTTACGTGAAGATAACTAACCAAATGACACATAAATACTAGTAAACCTAGGGGAGTTTAAGATATGCACTCAACAAAAGGGAAACTAACCTTTCAAATGCGATAATCTTACATTGAATGTGTTGTCGATAACAATGCAGATGCTCCACAAAATCGCTCAAAGTATTTTAACGAACCTCGAAAAGTGTTGATGTGAGGTGAGGAATAGTGATAATGAAATTTATGATATAGAGGAAATTATGCAATTGTTTTACTGCATGGTGAATGTGGTATTAATTTTTTTATTTTTATTTTATAAAAACTTAACATATAAATCATGTTATGGCGATATAGTAATTTATGATATAGTGAAAATTACGGAATTGTTTTACCACATGGTGAATGGGGTATAATTTTGTTTTATAAAAACTTAAACATATAAATCGTGTTATGGCGATATAGTAATTTATTTTAAATGTGTGATAGAAGATATACTATCTATCTATATATATATATATATATATATATTTTTTTTTTAGTTTGTAGTAAATGGTATATAGTTTAAGTAAAAAAATAATTTAGGTAAAAGATTTAGTTTACAATTTTAGTTTAAAGATTAATTTCATGGGAAAAAATTAGTTAAAATTTTTCAATAAATTGTACAAGAAAATTTTGAAGGGAAATACACGAAACAAAATTTTTGGAGGGAAAATTTTTGGCAAAAGATTTTAGAGGGAAACTTTGGAGGGAAAATTTCATTCTTTAAGCTATATATTATTATTAGGTGAGAGCCCATTTGTATCATTCAACCTCTTTTGTTTGAAAGGCATGGATTTCTCTGATAGTGAAGTTTCGCTCTGTGAAGCATCAACATCTTCGTCATGTAACAACTCTATTTGTATTGATGAATATAACAAAACTTTTGTCACTATGAATAGAGAATCAAATCTTCCACTTAGTCCTAATCCTAAGGACTATGAGATCAACACTCATGAAGGGAAGGATGAAGAATTTAAAATAAATAAAGTGTCACGGTTTCCTCTTAGTCTTAATCCTATGGAATATGAGAGCAACAATGATGAAGAGCATGATGAAGAATTTCAAATAAATAAAGAGTCACGGTTTCCACTTAGTCCTAATCCTATGGAATATGAGAGCAACATTGATCAAGAGCATGATGAATAATTTCAAATAAATAGAGAGTCACAGTTTCCACTTAGTCCTAATCCTATGGACTATGAGAGCAGCAGTGATGAAGGCTAGGATGAAGAATTTCCAATCAATAGAGGGTCACAGTTTCCACTTAGTCCTAATCTTATGGACTATGAGAGCAGGAGTGATGGAGGCCAAGATGAAGAATTTCCAATAAATTGAGAGGCACAGTTTCCACTTAGTCCTAATCCTATGGACTATGAGAGCAACAGTAATGAAGGTGAGGATGATGAATTTCCAATATATTGAGAGTCACATTTTCCACTTAATCCCAATACTAAGGACTATGAGAGTAGTAGTGATGAAGGGCAGGATGATAAATTTCCAGTAAATAGAGAGTCACATTTTCCAACTAGTCCTAATCCTAAGGACTATGAGAGTAGTAGTGACGAAGGGCAGGATGAATCACTTAGTCCTAATCCTAAGGACTATGAGAGCAGTAATGAAAAAGGGCAGGATGAAGAATTTCCAGTAAGTAAAGAGTCACATTCTCCATGTATTCCTAATCCTATGGACTATCAGATCGACATTGATAATGCACATAATGAAGAATATCCAATAAACATTGAGTCAAATTTTCCATTTAGTCCTAATTCTAAGGCCTATGAGGGTAGCACTGACAAAGGGCAAGATGAAGAATATCCTCCAAGTCAGTATTTCAAAAGCACATATGATCATAGTGAGGATAATACTCCTCCTAATGATGATGAAAATGCTTATACAAGTGATGATTCAATGATGGAGACGTTGCGAGAAAATATTGTATCGAGGAGTAGGAGAAGAATTTTTCATATCAATCCAAGATGTTCTAGTTATACAAGGGGTAGAGCAGAATAACTCACGAGAAGAAGTTCTATCAGTGCTCTCACTTCAAGTGAATTTTGTCAAAAGGATTGCTTGAAACATATGGATTTCAAGTTTGCGTTGAAGAAAAGGAAGAGATATTTGTCGATGAATAAAATCATGAAAAAATCATATTTAGTGGGGTGCATGCAATCTACATTGTCAGGTTATGATTATCATATTGGGTATTTATTTATTTGTAGAAAGACTTTCAAAATGTTTCATTCAATGGGTAACTTTCGTCTGTCAAGAATCCAAGAAAATTTGGAAAAGGATCCCACATTTTATTCAGAAGTACGCCATAAACAACATTTTGGGCTATTATCAAATATTGCAATTTCATGGATGAAAGACTTCTTTTCAAAGAATGGAGAGTGTATGCCAAATAGAGAGACAATACATATTCTAGATAATTTTTCAAGATGAGAAATCTACAACTTATACAAAGAATATGCAGAAGGTGTTGAAGGAAATGGTCGATTTATTACATATCAATATTTTGTGAAGATATGGAAGAAATAATTCAACAATGTCTATATTCCTAAGCAGACAAGGATGGGGGTTTGCAGTACATGTGCTTCTCTTAAATAAAAAATGGATAAATGTGAAGGGGCAGAAAGAGGTAAGCATTCATAACATTAAATTTTAAAATTATATAGTCATCAACTAAGAAAACATATTTATTAATGACTTTCTTTTATGTTGTGTAGATTCCATTGTCAAAGTGCTTCAAGAGCATCGCGAACAACAAACAATTTAAAGGAAGAAGTTGTACAAGCATCAAAAGAAGTGTTATAATAATCCAAATAAATATTTGGGTTTCATAATTGATGGTATGGACCAAAAGGAAACACTTCTACCACATTTTGTTCGCACAACCAAAAATTTACAGGAGGAAATTTTTATTCAGTATCACTTGGTCAGTTGTATTGTTTTCAATGGGAACATGTTGCCAAGGGTATACTTCATAGCTCCAAATATGCATAATGATGCAAATCTGACAATAACCATAATTCGTGATGTGATTTCTCATTGGTCTAGTAACATTCCCGAAGTTTTGTATCTACAATTAGACAACACTTGTCGAGAAAACAAAAATCAATTTGTTTTTGGATATCTAAACATGCTTGTTGAATTGAGAATTTTTTATAAGGTAAAGGTTGGCTTCCTTATTGTTGGGCACACCCATGACCATATTGATTAGATGTTCAATTGTTTTTTAGTCACATTGAGGACGAAGGATGTTGGGAGCTTGCCATCATCAATTGAATGTATTAAGAAATCATACATGCCAGAGCCTATTTTTGATGTGTTGGAATAAACTATTGACATACGAAAGTTTATTCTCGGACCACATGGTGAGGATAAATGCATTGAACAACTTAATAACATTAGCTTCCAACATCAATTTCGTATCAAAAAAATTGATGGGAAAACGCTAATATGGGGCAAGAAGTATTCAACTACTGTAGAATGGGCATCGTCATTAGGTTTGGCATTTTTGAAGTTCATTCCATATCATCCAATATTTGCGTCAAATATATTTTTATTACAATCAGTTGTTGAAGTTCATAATGAAAATAGGAAAAATAGAGATATAAATTATTTTGATTGCCTGGAATAAATTAAAAAATGTATTAGATGTACATATGAGCACTTTGATATTGCTGATTCAGTTTGGTGGGAGTCTTTTTTCAATAATCAAAATTATATCATTTCAAGAACAAAAAATGAAGATATACCTTTGAAAAATCCATTTATTTGACCATAAAATGTGTCAAATGAACATGAGGAAAGAAACATTGTTGAACAACAACAATCTCAAGGTATTATTAATTCTTCACAGGTAGAGGAAATAGAAATTTATATCGGTTCTAGAAGATCTCATGCACAATGTGAAGCCATGGAATACCTTTACAGTGGTTCAATACATGATATTAAGGAGGGTTGCATGATCACAGTGCTAGCAAATGGAGATTGTTAGGTCCCTATAATACTAGTGATTACCCCATTACTATTTTCATTGTAGCCCTTATTGTTATTATTGTGCTGCTATTGTCCCCATATTGTTAGTAGCGTGCCCTATAGAAGTCCACTATTGTTATTGTTGTGCCCTTATATTATTATTGTTATGTCGGCTTTGATTAGATTGTGACTCCTTAGACTCCTATAAATAGAAAGGAGGTTTGTTCATTTGTATCATCCAATAATTGTTCATTTTTTTTAATGTAAAGGTGGTTTCCCCCGCGAATATGCTGATTTCTAAGGTGTTGATCTATCTTTTCTATCTTTTTATGAGCTGGTTTCATAACATTTTGGTATCAAAGCTTTGGATTCTAGGGTTTTGCTACTCCAAACTGGTCATCGTGGAATTTTCTCTATCACTTTTCTGAGACATTTTAGAAGCTAAAAAAAACCCAATTTGAGTTGAAATTCCGATGATCCTTAGGTCCAAATTTCAGATCTTATCTTGCTATATTTTCAGAGATATGATCTAAGGAAGTTATAGTTTTTTCAAGCTCCCGAATTACATCCCAAACAAGTGACCTTGGGAAAATAGTCATAACTTTATCTATGAGTATCAGATTGAAATTTAGTTAGAAGTTCTTGAAAGGAGATGGACTGTAGGTGTCTGTGGATCATTTTCAGGCCCGAAGGTTGAAATAGTGATATGTGGCACTTCATACAAGTTCGATTTACTGAAAAAGTGTATAATCAGTTCATCTTGGGAGATTAGGCATAACTCTTTCTTGGAGAATCAAATTTTGATCAGACTGGTGGAGTTGGAAAGAGGACTCAGAGGGATACCACAGTTCGCAATTTCAGACCTTGGAGATCCGAAATTTCATAGATACATCAGATTTAATATCGAGCTCCTACAAAGTGAAAAAAGGTGTGTGTATTTTTTTTTAAATTTTGCATAAGTTTGGTTTGAAAAATTAGTTTGAAGGAATTCAAAGGGCATAGTGAAGCATAATAATAATTAATACCCGAAGAAAGAAAATGGAAACACCTAGTAAGCAACCTGAAATCTCTACCATGACTCATGAAAAAGAGGAAGAAATGCAACATGATATATCAAAATTACGAGACCAAGTGCAACAAAATTCACTCTCACAAAATGTAACATAAGCTAAGATGGATGGTTTAAAGAAAGGCATGGAAGCTAAGATGAATGACGTGGAAGCTAAGATGGACGGTTTAAAGAAAGGCGAGGAAGCTAAGATGAATGACATGGAAGGAAAAATGGAAGATTTGAAGATAGATTTGACAAAGTTTCTATAAGAAATTTTTACTAATGGTGAAATGGTAGTAAAAGAAACTCATGATGAGAAAAAAAGAAATGTTAATCATGATTTCATAGACTCTAACATTGGATTGAAGACCCACCATGTTCCAAATATCGATATGAGGAATTTTGATGGCAAGGATCTGTAACATGGATACTATAGATGGAGCAATATTTCGATCTCCATAATGTGAAAAACACACAAACGTTACGCATTGCAACTTTATATTTAGAACCAAATCAGTTTTTATGGTATCGATGGCTTTGCTCTCGTAAAAAAATTGTCACTTGGGCAATGTTTACAGAAGAAATGATAGCACATTATGAGGATACAAAAAGAAACACCTTTTTTAGCCAATTGGTAAATCTCAAACAAAAGGGTTCAATGATGGAGCACATTGAGGACTTCCAAAAATTAAATATAAGGGTAAAATATATTCCATAGGAGCATATGATTGATGTGTTCATAGGGACTTTAGAGGATAACATCCAACATGAGGTTCGCCTTTGAGAACCTAATTCATTGGAGAAGGCATTCAGGTTGGCAATAAAAATGGAAAGCAAACTTATGGCAACCAGGAAGCCTACCACTCACAACTATAAAGATGGAAGTGTTGTTTCCCCTAGCCTTCCACAACCTACAAGGTTGACACCACAACAACCGGAAGAAAAAAGAGCAAAAGGGCTTTGTTACAGTTGTGATAACAAATATGCTAAAGGTCATAAGTGTGCTGAGAAGAAATTAGTTTACATAGATTGTGAAGAGGAGGAAGAAAAGGAACAAGAAACATCAAAAGAAGAGGATATATACTAGGAACAAACCCTAGAGAAAGAAGAAATGAATCCGAACATATCTTATAATGCATTGGTGGGAATTACCACTCCTCAAACCATCAATATAGAAGGACAAATCAAGAAGAAAAAGGTAATAGTGTTGATTGATTCAGGAAGTACCCACAATTTTATTCATTGTAAGGTAGCAAAAGAATTGAATTGCTTCTTATATCCAGCACCAGAGTGTCAAGTGATGGTGGCAAATGGAGGAACAATAAATTGCTCTGGAAAGGGCCATAATATCAAGCTATCCATGGGAGAATATGTATTGACTAGCCCAATGCTTTCCATTCCAATGGGAGGTGTTGATGTTGTACTAGGAGTCCAATGGCTACAATCCTTGGGAACAATAGCTCTTAATTTTCAAGAACTTTTCATGAAATGTTTTGTGGAAGGAAAGGAAATTGAATTAAGGGGTATTGCAGGGAAACCGGGAAAGATAATCAGCTCTAACGGTATGACAAAGCTTCTAAAAAAGGAACAAAGAGGTGTAATTGCACAATTATGTTCGCTAGAGGTTCCCACATCGAAATCATCTATTTCTCCAGATCTCCAAAAAGTCTTGGACAATCATTCCAAGGTATTTGAGACTCCCAAAGGCCTACCACCTATTCATGATCTTGATCATGCTATTCATTTGACTCAAGGAAGTGTTCCTTCAAACATCGACCCTTACAGATATTCCTATGCCCAAAAGAGTGATATTGAACATATGGTTGCAAAAATACTACAGGCTGGTATAATTCAACCTAGTCAAAGTTCTTTCTCTACTCCAGTAGTATTGGTGCACAAAAAGGATGGATCATGGTGCATGTGTCTGGATTATAGGGAGCTCAACAAGCTCACTATTAAAGATAAATTTCCCATTCCTGTCATTGATGAATTACTGGATGAATTGCATGGATCAATTTACTTCACCAAGTTGGATCTTCGTTCAAGATATCATCAAATGAATACTGAAGACATTCTGAAAACAACATTAGAACTCATGAGGGTCATTATGAATTTTTGGTCATGCCTTTTGGCCTTACCAATGCACCTTCAACATTTCAAGGTTTGATGAATTCAATTTTCAAACCATTCCTTAGAAAATTTGTGTTAGTATTTTTTGATGATATACTAATCTACAGCCAGTCTTGGAAGGATCATGTTGAACATGTTGACAGGGTGCTACAACTATTGAAGGAGAAACAATTATATGCAAAAAGATCCAAATGTTTCTTTGGAGTCCAAGAGGTGGAATATTTGGGTCATATTGTATCTCATGAAGGAGTTAAGGTAGACCCTAGCAAAATTAAAGCCATTAAGGAATGGAAAATCCCCACATCCATAAAGCATCTGCGAGGATTTCTCGGGTTGACAGGGTATTATCGCAAGTTTGTTAAGAATTATGGAATAATAGCAGCACCTCTAACAACATTATTGAAGAAAGATGCATTTTCATGGACTCCGGAAGCAACAAAGGCCTTTGAACATCTTAAAGAGGCAATGTGCCAAGCACCGGTCTTAGCTACACCAGACTTCATGAAAACCTTCATTGTGGAATGTGATGCTTCAGGAAATGGAATTGGTGCTGTTCTAATGCAAGATGAAAGACCCATTTCTTTTGAAAGTCATCCAGGGAAGTTTTTACACAAAGATATTTATGAGAAGGAAATGTTGGCAATACTCCATGCACTTAAGAAATGGCGACCCTACCTAATGGGAAGACACTTCAAGGTAAAAACGGATCATGATAGGCTTAAATACTTTTTAGAACAAATATTATCCTCTGAAGAGCAACAAAAGTGGGTCACAAAGATGTTGGGTTATGACTTTGAAATCATCTACAAAAAACGGAAGAAAAATGTGGTGGAAAATGCACTCTCAAGAAAGGATGAGGATGTGGAAGCATTGTTGTGTGCCATTTCTATTATCCACCAGATTGGATAAATGAAGCAAGGGAGGAATGGAAGAATGACGAAGAACTGTGGGCACTTATTCGAAAGCTACAACAAGATTCCAGTACGTCTGATACATTTAGCTGGAAAAATGATTCGTTATGGACAAAGATCGCTTATACCTCTGTAAGAATTCTCAGCTAAAACAAAAGATTCTTATGGAATTGCACACTTCTCCCTTAGGAGGGCACTCAGGATTTTTAAAAACTTACCACAGGGTTAAGAAGGATTTTTTTTGGGGTGGCCTTAAATCAGATATTCAAAAGTTTGTGGCGGAATGTTTGGTTTGCCAACAAAATAAAGTTGAAACAATTAAGACACCGGGTCTATTACAACCTTTATCCATTCCCAGCCAACGTTGGGAGGAGGTTTCAATGGATTTTATCATAGGTTTACCCAAGTTTGAGGGAAAGAGTGTCATCATGGTGGTAGTTGATAGACTTACCAAGTATGCACACTTTTGTGCATTATCACATCCATTTAAAGCCAGTAGAGTTTCTACTGCATTTATGGAAACAATTCAAAAGCTACATGGAAACCCAAAGATTATTGTAAGTGATAGAGATCCCATTTTCACTGGAAATTTTTGGACAGAATTATTTTCTTGTCTCGGTACTCAGTTAACTCATAGCTCATCTTATCATCCTCAATCTGATTGGCAAACTGAGATAGTAAACAAATGTTTGGAAGGATATCTTTGTTGCTTTGTATCTGATAAACAAACACAATGGTCAAATGGTTGCCTCTGGCTGAATGGTGGTATAACACTTCCTTCCATACAGCAACAAAAATGACCCCATTTATGGCACTTTATGGGTATCAACCACCATCCATCACACATCATATTTAAGAGAAAATTCTAAGGTTCAGGCAGTGGAACATCACATCGAACATCAACAACAAGTCCTCAAACT
>APFE031430268.1:0-15792 GCA_000404065.3 Pinus taeda | reverse complement strand
TATTTTTTGATGATATACTAATCTACAGCAAGTCTTGGAAGGATCATGTTCAAACATGTTGATAGGGTGCTCAAACTATTGGAGGAGAAACAATTATATGCAAAAAGCTCCAAATGTTTCTTTGGAGTACAAGAGGTGGAATATATGGGTCATATTGTATCTAATGAAGGTTTTAAGGTAGACCCTAGCAAAATTAAAGCCATCAAGGAATGGAAAATCCTCACATCCATAAAGCCTCTGCGAGGATTTCTCGGGTTGAAATGGTATTATCGCAAGTTTGTTAAGAATTATGGGAGAATAACAACACCTCTAACAACATTATGAGAAATATGCATTTTCATGGACTCCAGAAGCAACAAAGGCCTTTGAACATCTTAAAGAGGCAATGTGCCAAGCACTGGTCTTAGCTATGCTGGACTTCACAAAAACCTTTATTGTGGAATGTGATGCCTTAGGAATGGAATTGGTGTTGCTTTAATGCAAGAAGAAAGACCCATTGCTTTCGGAAGTCGTCCAATCAAAGGAAAGTATTTACATAAAGCTATTTATGAGAAGGAAATGTTGCCAATACTACATGAACTTAAGATATGATGACCCTACCTAATGGGAAGACACTTCAAGGTAAAAACGGATCACGATAGTCTTAAATACTTTTTAGAACAAATATTATCTTTAGAAGAACAACAAAAATGGGTCCAAAAGATGTTGGGTTATGAATTTGAAATCATCTACAAAAAAGGGAAGCAAAATGTTGTAGTAGATGCACTCTCAAGAAAGGATGAGGATGTGGAAGCATTGGTTTGCGCCATTTCCATTATCCAACTAGATTGGATGAAGCAAGGGATGAATGGAAGAATGATGAAGAAATGTGGGTGCTCATTCAAATGTTACAACAAGATCCCAGTACATCTGATACATTTAGTTGGAAAAGTGATTCGTTATGGTACAAAGATTGCGTATACCTATGTAAGAATTCCCAACTCAAACAAAATATTCTTATGGAATTGAACACTTCTCCCTTAGGAGGGAACTCAATATTTTTAAAAACTTACCACAGGGTTAAAAAAAGAATTTTTTTGGGATGGCCTTAAATCAGATATTCAAAAGTTTGTGGTGGAATGTTTGGTTTGCCAACAAAATAAAGTTGAAACAATTAAGACCCCAGGTCTATTGCAACCTTTATCCATTCCAAGCCAATGTTCGGAGGAGGCTTCAATTGATTTTATCAAAGGTTTACCCAAGTCTGAAGGAAAGACTGTCATCATGGTGGTAGTTGACAGACTTACCAAGTATGCACATTTTTGTGCATTATCTCATCCATTTAAAGCCAGTACAGTTTCTATTGCATTTATGGAAACAATTCAAAAGCTACATGGAAACCCAAAGATTATTGTAAGCAACAGAGATCCCATTTTCTTGTCTCGGTACTCAGTTAACTCATAGCTCATCTTATCATCCTCAAATTTGATGGGAAAACTGAGATAGTAAACAAATCTTTGGAAGGATATCTTCATTTCTTTGTCTCTGATAAACAGACACAATGGGTCAAATGGTTGCCTCTTGCTGAATGGTGGTATAACACTTCCTTCCATACTGCAGCAAAAATGACCCCATTTATAGCACTTTATGGATATCATCCACCATCCATCACATCGTATTTAAGAGAAAATTCTAAGCTTCAAGTAGTGGAAGATCACTTCGAGCATCAACAACAAGTTCTCCAACTCTTAAAGGATAACCTCACTTTGGCGCAGAATAGAATGAAACAACAGGCAAAACAACATCACAGCAAAAGAAGTTTTGATGTAGGTGACTGCGTATTCCTACAACTACAACCATATAAACAAATGTCCCTCAAGAAAGCTAAGAAGGATAATAAATTATCACCAAAGTATTATGGTCCATACAAGGTTTTGCAAAAGATTGGTACTATGGCATACAAATTAGAGCTTCCTGTGGCTTCTTGAGTGCATCCAGTTTTCCATGTTTCATGTTTAAAGAAGGTTATAGGTGAAAAGTTCCTAGTTCAAACAATATTGCTAGAACTAGATGAGGAAGGAAAAATCAGATTGGAACCTGAAGCAGTCACAGAAACAAGAACTCGACATCTACGAAATCAATCAATTTCGGAGTATCTCATCAAGCGGAAGAAGTTACCCGCTGAAAATTCCACTTGGGAGGATGATAATTTTATACAAAAGCATCCAGAACTACTCAAGCATTGAGGACAACAATTTCTTGAAGGAGAGGGGAATGTTAGGTCCCTATAATACTAGTGATTCCCCCATTACTATTGTCATTGTAGCCCTTATTGTTATTATTGTGTCCCTATTGTCCCCATATTCTTATTAGTGTGCCCTATAGAAGTCCACTATTATTATTATTATGCCCTTATATCTTTATTGTTATGTTGGCTTTGATTATATTGTGACCCCTTAGACTCCTATATATAGAAAGGAGGTTTAGTCATTTGTATAATCCAAGAATTGTTCATTTGTGTAATATAAAGGAGTTTTCCCCCTCGAAGAGGCTGATTTCTAAGGCCTTGATCTATATTTCTATCTTTTTATGAGATGGTTTCATAACAGAGATGCCAGTGGCTATCCATTCTGGGTTGCTAGGGTTATAAAGGTCATTACAGAAAATGAAGATGTTATGGGCATTGAAGTACATTGGTATGCCACAAATACACACCCATTTAATGGTGTGTACAAGCCAGAGATGGTAGTTGGCAAAAAAGTTGGCGGAAAGAGAAAAAGAAAGGGTACAAATATAAATCATCGCTGCACAAACCTCTTAAAATTGGATGATGTTGATATACTTGTTTATGACTTAAATTTAACAAAGAGATGAACTCTTTGCCTCAAGACGATAGAGATTCTGAAGAGGTTGTTACCAGAAGAAACATCATTGAGATGAGAGTCTGTTGAAACCAATCGTAGATCTAGAATAATTTTAAATCCTGAAATGCTGGGCATGCATGTGGACTCATATGGGGAAGTAGTTGATGAAATAGAAGAATATGGAACATCTTCATCTACGTCCATTCATTCATCTGAATATGTGAATTCTGATGGTGTGCAAGAAAATATGAGTGATTTTGAATAATTGTCTAAAACAGTTTATATAACTGATGTTTGCTTCGTATCTTGAAACAAAAATTTTGATTTCCATATGATGTTAAATGAAGTTATGAGTCGTTTTTATATTTGTTGGATTATATGTTTTTAATTATGACGAGTTTTATTGTTTAGAATATCTACAATGCAACAATAACTTAGATATATAATTTATGTTTCATTCATCTACAACTATTGACATTTCGATTAATTTAGTCATGTAATTGGTTCATAATGTAATGGTTTAAATGTGTTGAAAACTTAGAGTTTTTTAATTCTATGGTTGAAAATTTTCCTTTTATTTATTTATTTTTTAATGTTATGGTTGAAAACAATTAGAATTTTAGCAATCTTTAGTGTCATGTTATTATATGTTTAACAACATGGATGAAAACTAATGGAATTTTAATGTGTTTCGGATACCATTATTTTATCTTTATTGTCATTACTAAAAAATGTTGAAATTATACTTGAGAAAGAAAAATGTTATTCTACCAAAAACATTAGTGTGTTTTTTTCATTTATTTTGCACAATTTTTTTTTGTCTTACTGCTATTTTTTAAATATGTTGAAAATTAACCCTTAAAAAAAACAATCGTTCCAGAATACACACTTTTCTTTTTTAGCACTTTTTTGGCTCGAGTTCTTGTTTTGAATTTATAGTTCACGTTTCAAAGTTTACGTTGTTTTTGCCACACATAAGAAATTTAGGTTAAGGAAGACAGAGGTGAGGTAATTTATTTCCAATAGATAAACCCCCTCAAGGTAAGAGACTATGAAAAGAATTATTTCTTGGACCCCATTGACACACTCACATGCTACAAAGTTGAAAGACTCAAACTTGTTGTTTTAATTTAAGACTAGTTTCCAGAACTTAGCCAAACAATCATCTAAAATGGCCTTATGGGGAACAACTTATATGCATCATCATGCTTATATTTAGGGAAAGCCTTTATATTGTTCGAATTTTATTATTTCCACTAGGAATATAAGTGTTGTAGGTACAACTTGATAAATAGAGGCTTTTGTATCATGGCCTTAACCTTATACAAGCCCAAGGAGTTGGCTTGGCTAGTCTATATCTTGCATTCACGTTTAGAAATGGCACCTAATCTTTCATTTGGGAGAAAAAATTGGCCCTATAAAAGTAAAATCTTTTTTTGAAAAGAAAGTATGGGAAACTTGTGTCCTTAACTAGAAATTTCCCTTTTTCCAATAAGATAGAATGGAAAAATAGTGTGTTCCTTGATCCCAAATCAGAAGGCTCATTCTTTCAAGTTGATAAAATGTTTTACAACTTATCATGATCTATAAATACTTCATGGAAAAATGATTCCCTTATAGATCCTACTATATTTATACATTTTCCATTAACATACATTGTATATAGATTATATGGCGTTGACATTGTGTACTAGAAATGCAAAAAATATTCTCAATTGAGGCCATGGAAAAGAATTATCCACTAAGCGTTGAGTTCTTGTATTTATACAAGAAAAATGACATATATCAAACATATATTACAATATCAATTATTTAATGGTTATTCTTAAGCACAAAAAATTAGTTAAGATCTATCAATTATCTAGGAACCTTGGTGGTAGTGCACAATTTTAGTGTGAAGTAAGTTTTATGGCATTCAACCATGACTACGTAAAACTTGTGCTAAGGCTCTATTTGTTGGAAATATGTTGTTATTGTTGTCAACAGGATAGGCCCTAATGTCAACAAGGTGTCCATTAAGCAGATGGTTGAAAATGGTGTCAGCAAGTGGCACAGGTGTCTTAGAAGAACAAGTTCCAAGCACAAGAAGAAGGTTCAAGATGAAAATAATAGTAGAGATTTTGAAGCCATTTTTCAGGTAGTAGATGAGATCAAAGATTACATTGGACCCACTCAACTAAAAATTTCTCTAAAAGAGATTTCCAATGGTATAGAGAAGTCTGCAAATGGCATCCTGGATCAAAATATAGAGGTAGTCAAAGTTGGGCCTACAAAATTCAAAATATCGAAACTTCGGAAGGCCCAGAACCACGGAAGTTAGGAATCCTGGAGGTGAGAAGCCTGAAAGGTCAGAAGCCCAGAAGCCTATAACAACAATAAGCCAGAGTAGTAAGCCTAGAAGCTCGGAACCTCGAAACCCCGTAACTATTTACTAATGCATATGGGGCAACGGGGTAGCAAGCTAACAAGGATTGTTCGCTGACAGAATGACAAGAGACATAGTTTTTTCCAACATATAAAATGGTGGAGGTGGTCTCATAGGTGAATTACAATAAATCACAATCAACGGCTTGGATCAACTCTCGAGTATCGGCCCAGATCGACTCCTACGTATCCAATGGTAAGAAACAACATGAAGTTTGTCAAACATTAACAAACAAGGTGGTTTCACAAATTGTGATCCACAACTCACAGTTATTCCGGGGGTAGTCTCCCCGATTTTAGAAACCATCAAGGGTGGTCCCAGGGGTGGTTTTTAATACCACTATGGTATTTTATGGGACCCTCAATCGCTTTCAAAACCAACGTTCGAGGGACCCTTTCTCTCTCCTTCAAAAGGATAGGTGGAAGCATTCACGTTGTAAAAGGAAAATGCCCAAGGAAGCTCTATTTAGCAGTAAGTATATTTTTAGCAGTAGCTACATGTTAAAATGCCTTGAGGTTTGGCATGGAAAGATGAGATGGCATTTATTTTTGGCGGGATGATCCCGATAGCTGTGTGGATGGGTCGACAACTATTTTTGGAGGTTGTTCTTGGAAAAAATACCTGTTGAGAGGTAGTTTTGGTGGACTTATAGTGAAGGAGGAAATTTTGGAAATTTTGGCCTAGTTTGGAGGGTTGCTAACTTTAGCTAACCTCAACTAAATCTATAAAAGGCCAAAATTGATTGAAACTAGTAGAAAAACTCACATAAAAAGTTGAGATTTGCA
Organism: Pinus taeda; assembly: GCA_000404065.3. Taxonomy (NCBI): domain Eukaryota; kingdom Viridiplantae; phylum Streptophyta; class Pinopsida; order Pinales; family Pinaceae; genus Pinus; species Pinus taeda. The sequence goes on along the minus strand of APFE031430268.1, from coordinate 9,739 downwards.
CAGGTCCTTAAGATAACATGAAGAGCATATTTAGAAGACCAACTTGAACAAGACAAATGAAAAAATAAGAAAAACCATGCAGTAGATCAAAGCGAAAGATAATTGAAGTCCAATACCAAAAATATCAGTTTAAAATTATTTAAAAGCAGAATTTGAGCAACGGAGTGATGGACAAGTGTAGCAGATTGTGAAAGAGCAGTAGAGTGTTGCAGAATGTGTGTGAAACTTGATGGTATGCATTAGAGGTGTTTCAGAGACCAATCTTGTTATCTAAAAGGTGTTTTAGAGAAGAAATTAGAGACTGTTGAAGGTATTAGTGATCAAGGATAATTTTTTTATTGAGAAAGCATAGATGGTATTCATGGATCTGGTATGAAAATGGATAAAAGATGAACTGTTGAGTGTCTAGCAAGTTGTAGCTTGAAAATTAGGGGTTGGCACTCCTTCCAGTGGTTGTCGATAAACAATTGGGGTTGTAGCTCCATTTAGTTGTAGTTGATAACTCAGGGAGTTGTAGCTTCCTACTAGTTGTAGCCAAAGAATTGTAACAACAAGTTATAGCTTTCCTTATGAATGAATTGAAGAGCAGTTTGGAAAATTTACTTTCTCTTTGTGTGTTCCATTGAGATTGTTGATATTGATTCATGTTATGCTTGCTAATTGTTGAAGTGTATAATGGTGAAAGAAATTTGTTAATTGTTATAAATTCATATAATATTGATTCATCCCCCCTCTTAGTGTTGTCCTGGTTTCCAACAATTGGTATCAGAGAAATTTACTGCAAATCAATTTAACAACTTGAAGAAAGATCAAGGACCATGGAAAACTAGGAAGGAGGTTTTCCTAACATGGCACCAATGTTCAATGGAGTAAACTATGTGTTTTGGAAAGTAAGGATGAAGACCTACATTGAATGTCTTAGAGCTGATGTGTGGGATGTTGTGGAAGAAGCATATCAAAGGCCTCCAGCAATGGTTACCAAAGATCAAAAGTTGGAATTCACATGCAATGCTAAAGCAATGAATGTCCTTCTTGCTGGCCTACTTGAATCAAAGTTTGTCAAGGTAATGGATTGTACATCTGCCAAAGTTATCCAGGACAATATGACTAGATTCTATGAGGGAGACAACAAGGTAAAGAAAGATAAACTCCAAGGTTACAGGATGTAATTTGAATCTTTAAGCATGCATGACGATGAAGATATTGCAAAGTATTTTTTGAGAGTTGATGAAGTTGTGAAGAGGGCTTCATGAGAAGCTACATGAACCCATGGTAGTTCAAAAGGCGTTAAGATCTCTTCTTGAGAGGTTTAATCGCAAGGTGTCAATCATTGAAGAAATGACCAATCTAAACAATCTCACTTTAGATCAACAACTTGGAATAATCACTACCTATGAGATGAGGATTTCGAAGGGCAAGTCTGCAACCAAAGAATCGGCCTTCAAAGAAGAAAAAAAGTGCAAGGATGAGCATGATGACTCATGTTGTGAATCAGATGAAGAAAAAACCAACTTTGTGAGGAAGATCAAGTGGGGATTAGGCAAGGTAATTTACCATTTAAATTTTCTGACCATGCTTTGAAATCCTCTTTTTTAATTTTGATTTTCCAATTCTGAGTGCTAATAACAGATCTACTGATAGTTGTATTGTTGATGTTTATTTTTTGTTGCGTGATCATCACAAATTCTAAGTAGGTTCTTTCCGCATGCTGCAATGCCTCTACCCTCATGCAGTGGCGGTGCCCAGCTCCTGAACAACCACTGGTAGACGGTGCAATATTTATTGCTACATCGACTTTGGATTGGGCATCCATTTCACCCACAACTTGAATCTGCAAATTCGTATCCCCTCGGCCTTGGTCACTCATCCTTCTGTTGATTCACCTGTTAGCCCCGCTGCAACGCTACAACCCTCTGAGCCTAATTCGGACCACAACCCGCCTTCCAGTGTCGAAATAATGGTATGCCATAGAATGCGTAGCCGTAGAGGTGGGACTAGAGGCAGCCTGACCCGCTCCAGGCACTCGCTGGCTTCGGAAACCACCTCCTCCCTGGCTGAGCAGCACATGAGCCACTACCCCAATACTCGCAGCGGCAGAGGACACTTCCACTTGAGGGCCTCTACTACGCCTCCCTCCACCTCAGGCCCTTCTCCTAGCAGCACTCCGCCAGCTCCTCTGCCACACTCCCAGAATGCTCAATTTACCTTTCACTCTGCCCTGAACTAACCCCTCATCACTGCAACCATTACCATTAGTTTTTAGGAGCAGAAACAAAATTTGGAGGCTCAAGACTCTGAGGTTGGTGCTCGAATTGTAGCACCTGAGGAACACAGAGCATTGGGTGAGGGACACACAAAAGTAATGAGGCTATCCAGCATTGTGGTGGGAGGACGCACCACTGCAGGGAGCAGCCAACCCAAGGCCAAAATGGATTTAGCTCAGTCTAGTATTCAAGGTGCAGAGGATTGAAGCTCAGGATTGCCTAGCAAACACGCAGGGAAAGAAGTGGAATAGGCTCAGCAGATGAATTGGGTCTTCGATGATTACTGCTACATCATCGAGGAGGAGAAACCGGAGATGTAGGCGGGTGACATGGAAGCTCAGCCACTAGCAAGTGGCAACATGGAAGATTACAGATGTTTCATTGTGGAGGAGTAGCGTCCGTCGCCGCCACATCCCTGACCGCCACCTCAATGACCTGTGCTCGCCACCTGGATCGCCACCTTGCGGACCTTCTAAGTGCCATGTGCCTGCCTAGCAAACTGCCACTCAACCGCCACATGTCTCGGGTTCACTGGGACTTGTTTGTCAGTTTATGTCTTTTAATGTTTTTTCTTTGGGGGAACACTACAACTTTAAGCTCTTCAGCTGGGTTTTCCTTTTCAGTTTTTTCAAATACAATGATGCAAAACTTGTTAATTTTGTGGTTTCCACAGAGTGGGTAGAAAAACTATATTTTTGAAAATCTTGGGTTAAGAACTAGTTTCCCTTCTGGGCAGTTCAATTCAAGTTTTTTTGCTATTGATGCCTCTCCTGTGGCACAACTAAGTATGGGCTTCGACCTCTGTGTATGATATTTTTTCTTAGTTTAATATAATTAGCCTAATTTAGAAAAAAAAAATATTAAATATTAATAATTCATAATTAGTAATATTAATTAATAATAATAATAATAAATATTATTATTATTAGGTTTTATTAATTCAACCATGTTTAATTTAGTATTTTTAATATTTATCTTAGGGTTTGTATACATTGGGTTTATAATATTAGTTCCTTTTGTTTATCATTACCCAAGGGATTAATACTAAAAACCCAAGGGATTAATGGATTATGAACCAAAGGGAATAATATTAAACATAAGGGAATAATATTATAAACCCAAGGAACTAATATTAGACAACCATGTCCAACCATGGTTGAATGTCACATTGTGACAAGGATTGTCTCACCATGAAAATAAACCATGTTTATTTTAGTCTTTCTAATATTTATACTAGGGTTTACCAATGTTGGGTTTATAATATTAGTCCCTTGGGTTTGATATTAAACCGTATGATTAATATTATAAGCCCTATATGAAACCTTATATGATAGGAATATGAAACCTTAGATGAATAAACCCAAGGGATTGATAATATAAACCTAAGGAACTAATAAAAACAAGGGATTAATACTAAAAACCTAAAAAACCAAAAGGATTAATAGTATAACCCAAGGTATATAAAACCTAAGATAAACAAAAGGGAATAATATTATAAACTCAAGGAACTAATAAACCCAATGGTTTAATATTATAAACCCAAACAATTATTGAACCAAGCGGATAAATATTAAAAACCTAGGGGATCAAGAAGTGCAAGGGATTGATATTACAAATACGAGAGATTAATAAAGATGACCATGATTGATATTATAAACCCAAGTTAACAATAAACCCAAAGGATTAATACTAAAACTCCAAGGGATTATGAACCCAAGGAAATAATATTAAACCCAAGGGACTAATATTATAAACCCAACATTGGTAAACCCTAATATAAATATTAGAAAGACTAAAATAAACATGGTTTATTTTCATGGTGAGACAATCCTTGTCACGTTGTGGCATTCAACCATGGTTGAACATGATTTCTATGATTGACAATGGTTGACCATGATCGATATTATAAACATAAGGGAGTAATAAACCCAAGGGATTGATATTATAAACCTAAAGGAATAGTGAAACTAAGAGATCAATACTAAAATCCCAAGGGATTATGAATGCAAGGAAATAATATTAAACCCATGGGACTAATATTATAAACCCAACATTGTTAAACCCAAATATAAACACTACAAACACTAAAATAAACATGGTTTATTTTGATGGTGAGACAATCGTTGTCACAATGCGACATTCAAACATGGTTGACCATGGTTTGCTATGATTGACAATGGTTGACCATGATTGATATTCTAAACACAAAGCAATAATAAAACGAAGGGATTAATACTAAAACCCCAAGGGATTATGATTCGAAGGCAATAATATTAAACCCATGGGACTAATATTATAAACCCAAGGAACTAATAAACCCAATGGTTTAGTATTATAAACCCAAGGAATTAGTGAACCCAATGGATAAATATTAAAAACCTAAGGGACCAAGAACCGCAAGGGATTGATATTACAAACACAAGAGATTAATAAAGATGACCATGATTGATATTATAAACCCAAGTTAATAATAAACCCATGGTTTACCATGTTTGGCTATGATTGATAATGGTTTACCATGATTGATATTATAAACCTAAGGGAATAATAGACCCAAGGGATTGATATTATAAACCCAAATGAATAATAAACCCAACGGATTAATACTAAAACCTGAGCGATTATGGACCCAAGGGAATAATATTAAACCCAAGGGACTAATATTATAAACCCAACATTCGTAAACCCAAATATAAATATTACAAACCCGAGGAATTAGTGAACCCAACGAATAAATATTAAAAACCTAAGCGATCAAGAAGCGCAAGCGATTGATATTACAAATACAAGAGATTAATAAAGATGACCATGATTGATATTATAAACACAAGCTAATAATAAACTCATGGTTGACCATGTTTGGCTATGATTGACAATGGCTTACCATGATTGATATTATAAACCTAAGGGAATAATAAACCCAAGGGATTGATATTATAAACCCAAATGAATAATAAACCCAAGGGACTAATATTATAAACCCAAATATAAATATTACAAAGACTAAAATAAACATGATTTATTTTCATGGTGAGACAATCCTTGTCACAATGTGACATTCAACCACGATTGACCATGGTTGACCATGATTGATATTATAAACCTAAGGGAATAATAAACCCAGCGGATTGATATTAAAACCCTAATGAATAATAAACCCAAGGGAGTAATACTAAAACCCCAAGGGACTATGAACCCAAGGGAATAATATTAAACCCAAGGGACTAATATTATAGACCCAACATTCGTAAACCCAAATGTAAATATTACAAAGACAAAAATAAACATAAAGACAAAAATAAACATGATTTATTTTCATGGTGAGACAATATTTGTCAAAATAGGACATCCAACCATTGGACTAATATGGTAAACCCAAATATAAATATTACAAACGCTCAAATAAACATGGTTTATTTTCATGGTGAGACAATCTTTGTCAAAATGTGACATTCAACCATTGGACTAATATTATAAACCCAACATTGGTATACCCAAATATAAATACTACAAGCACTAAATTAAACATGATTTATTTTGAAGGTGAGACGATCGTTTTCACAATGCGACATTAAACCATGGTTGACCATGATTGATAATATAAACATAAGGGAATAATAAACCCAAGGGATTGATATTATAAAACCAAATGAATAATAAACCCAAGGGATTAAATACTAAAACCCCAAGGGAATAATATTAAACCCAAGGGACTAATATTATAAACCTAAGGGAATAATAAACCAAGGGATTGATATTATAAACCTAAATGAATAATAAAACTAAGGGATCAATACTAAAACCCCAAGAGATTATGAACCTAGGGAAATAATATTAAACTCAATTAGACTAATATTATAAACCCGACATTGTTAAACCTAAATATAAACACTACAACACTAAAATAACCATGGTTTATTTTGATGGTGAGACAATAGTTGTCACAATCCCTTGTCGATAATATAAACCTAAGGGAATAATAAACCCAAAGGATTGATATTAAAACCCCAAGGGATTGTGAACCCAGGGGAATAATATTAAACCCAAGGGACTAATATTATAAACCTAAGGGAATAATAAACCTAAGGGATTGATATTACAAACCTAAAGGAATAATAAAACTAAGGGATCAATACTAAAATCCCAAGGGATTATGAATCCAAGGAAATAATATTAAACCCATATTATAAACCCAACATTGTTAAACCCAAATATAAACACTACAAATATTAAAATAAACATGGTTTATTTTGATGGTGAGACAATCGTTGTCACAATCCTTTGTTGATAATATAAACATAAGGGAATAATAAACCCAAGGGATTGATATTATAAATCCAAATGAATAATAAACCCAAGGGACTAATATTATAAACCTAAAAGAATAATAAACCCAAGGGATTGATATTATAAACCTAAAGGAATAATAAAACTAATGGATCAATACTAGAACCCCAAGGGATTATAAACCTAAGAAAATAATATTAAACCCATTGGACTAATATTATAAACCCAACATTGTTAAACCCAAATATAAATACTACAAACACTAAAATAAACATGGTTTATTTTGATGGTGAGACAATCATTGTCACAATCCCTTGTTGATAATATAAACCTAAGGGAATAATAAACCCAAGGGATTGATATTATAAATCTAAATGAATAATAAACCCAATGGATTAATACTAAAACCCCAAGGAATTATGAACCCAAGGGAATAATATTAAACCCAAGGGACTAATATTATAATCCTAAGGGAATAATAAACCCAAGGGACTAATATTATAAACCTAAGGGAATAATAAACCCAAGGGATTGATATTATAAACTTAAAGGAATAATAAAACTAAGGGGCCAATATTAAAACCCCAAAGGATTATGAACCCAAAGAAATAATATTAAATCCACTCGACTAATATTATAAACCCAACATTGTTAAACCCAAATACAAACACTACAAACACTAAAATAAACATGGTTTATTTTGATGGTGAGACAATCGTTGTCACAATCCCTTGTTGATAATATAAACTCAAGGGATTGATATTATAAACCAAAATGAATAATAAACCTAATGGATTAATACTAAAACCCCAAGGGATTGTGAACCCAAGGGAATAATAATAAACCCAAGGGACTAATATTATAAACCTAAGGGAATAATAAACCCAAGAGATTGATTTAAACGAATAATAAAACTAAGGGATCAATGCTAAAACCCCAAGGGATTATGAACCCAAGGAAATAATATTAAACCCATTGGACTAATATTGTAAACCCAACATTATTAACACAAATATAAACACTACAAACACTAAAATAAACATGGTTTATTTTGATGGGAGACAATTGTTGTCACAATTTTTTGTTGATAATATAAACCTAAGGGATAATAAACCCAAGGGATTGATATTATAAACCCAAGGGATTGTGAACCCAAGGGAATAATATTAAATCCAAAGAGGACTAATATTATAAACCTAAGGGATTAATAAACCCAAGGGATTGATATTATAAACCTAAAGGAATAATAAAACTAAGGGATCAATAGTAAAACCCCAAGGGATTATGAACCCAAGGAAATAATATTAAACCCATTGGACTAATATTATAAACCAACATTGTTAAACCCAAATATAAACACTTCAAACGCAAAAATAAACATGGTTTATTTTGATGGTGAGACAATCGTTGTCACAATCCCTTGTTGATAATATAAACCTAAGGGAATAATAAACCCAAGGGATTGATATTATAAATCCAAATGAATAATAAACCCAAGGGATTGTGAACCCAAGGGAATAATATTAAACCCAATGGACTAATATTATAAACCTAAGGGAATAATAAACCCAAGAGATTGATATTATAAACCTAAAGAAATAATAAAACTAAGGGATCAATACTAAAACCCCAAGGGATTATGAACCCAAGGAAATAACATTAAACTCATTGGACTAATATTATAAATCCAACATTGTTAAACTCAAATATAAACACTACAAACACTAAAATAAACATGGTTTATTTTGATGGTGAGACAATCGTTGTCACAATCCCTTGTTGATAATATAAACCTAAAGGAATAATAAACCCAAGGGATTGATATTATAAACCCAAATGAATAATAAACCCAATGGATTAATACTAAAACCCCAAGGGATTGTGAACCCAAAGGAATAATATTAAACCCAAGGACTAATATTATAAACCTAAGGGTATAATAAACCCAAGGGATTGATATTATAAACCTAGAGGAATAATAAAACTAAGGGATCAATACTAAAACCCCAAGGGATTATGAACGCAAAGAAATAATATTAAGGCCATTGGACTAATATTATAAACCCAACATTGTTAAACCCAAATATAAACACTACAAACACTAAAATAAACATAGTTTATTTTGATGGTAAGACAATCGTTGTCACAATCCCTTGTTGATAATATAAAAACCTAAGGGAATAAATAAACCAAGGGATTGATATAATAAACCCAAAATAAATAATAAAACCCCAGGGATTAATACTAAACGCCCAAGGGATTGTTAACCCAAGGGAATAAAAAAAAAAAAATCAAATATTTATTTTTAATAATTAAATGTTGATGATATTATTATAATAATAAAGTTAATGTCCATTAAATAATTTTAATATTGTTAATTACAATTTATTAATATTAATATTGGAAATTTATAATTGAATGCATATTTATTTTTTTATTATATTCATCATCTATTTTCAATTTATTCTTTTAATCTATTCAATATTTTGATTTTTTTTAGAATTGCATTTCAAAAATTATTATTTAACAAATATATTTCAAAGCTTACTCATTCATTAGTATTGATATCTTTAATTTTTCAAATTAAATTTAATCTACTTTACATTTAAGAATTTTATGTTCAACAAAGATAAATTTTAGAATTATATTTCAATATTTAATATTTTTCAAAAATAGATACTTATCATTTATTCATTGATGTTTTGTTGTTATTTTCCACTTGACATTTTAAAATTTCTATCTTTAATAAATTAAGTTTTACAATTACATTTCAAAATTTGTTGTTTCACAATGAATATGGATAATTTGATACATATCCATTTTTTCTGATAATTTTCATATACACTTCATATTTTAACATTTCTATCTTTAATAAAGACAAAATTAATATAATATTTCAAAATTTTATGTGTTATAATTACAACTTGGAATCCATATATTTATGATGTGTTGTTATTTTCCAATTTACATCAAATTTTTTAATGTTTTTCTACTCTTTCAAAACCGTCTATATTTGTAATGTTGTATTGTTCTTTCCCACTTTACATTATAAAATTTATGTTTAGTGAAACTATAAATTTTTAAAAATAAGCTTCAAAATTACTATTTCACAAATATGGACATGTATAATTTAATAGATACACAAGATCTTTAATTAATTTTATATTCTATGGCCTGATATGATAATT
>APFE031430261.1:1001-13537 GCA_000404065.3 Pinus taeda | reverse complement strand
GTGCGGAACCAGAGTTACATTGCTTTGTTGATGTCTTTCTCTCATTTCTCAAGCTTGTTTTGAAGAGCTGAGGTTTAAGACTTGCTTAGGAAGCTGGTATAGGTAATGATAGGCCTACACCGACTGCAAATAATCAAGGTGACGATATTTTTGTGTAACAGAGGGGTCTATTTTCAACTCACCTTCTTCAACAATATGACCCAAGTAAACTAAATAAGTCTTTCCAAACTCATATTTTGACATCTTAAGATACAACTATTCCTTTTTCAAGACATCAAGTACTTTTATTACATACATGACATGTTCAACACGTGATTTACTGAAAACTAAAATGTCATCTAAGTAGACTATGAAAAATTCATCAAGAAACGGTCTCAACACATCATTTATCACACGCATGAATGTGGCAGGAGCATTACATAAACCAAACAACATAGCTAGCCATTCAAGCAAACCCTACTTTTTTTTGAATGTTGTCTTCCAAATGTCTCATTCAACTATTCTAATTTGATGGTAGCCACTTCTTAAGTCCAACTTAGTAAAATATTTTGCATCTTTCAATTGATCCAGTAAATCATCTATTCAGGGTAGTGGGTAATAGTCCTTTACCATTATTTTGTTCAATGCATGGAAGTCCACACACATGCGCCATGTTCCATCCTTCTTTGGCACCAAGACAATAGGTGAACCACAAGGTTAGGAAGAGGACAATCTTATTGCAACTGTATCTCATGTTGAATTCCTCTATTGGGAGGTAATCCCTTTGGTTCCTTAAACATTTCATCATATTGTTTAACTACGTCAACCAATTTAGATTTCAAATTTGAATCACAACCCTTAAAAGCTTCATTATGAACATCATTTTTGGGTTTGATCATGAGAAGCATGAAATTCTTGCTCGAATTCACCATTCTTTTCATCTGCCCTGCATTAACAAGCAAAAGATTTGCTTTCTTGCTGTGAGCTCTCACAATTTATTCTACTCCATTTTTGAATTAATGATATTTATTTTTATGTCAATGGAAGATAGCTTTTTTGTCATAAAGGTACGCGCTGCCAAAAACCATGCCATAGATATCTAATGACACAACATCAAGCTCCACTTCATTTATGAAATTTGCAGTAATGGCGAATCTCAATTTACACTTTCTAGTAACCTGCAATTGCGCATTGCCACATACCCATCCAAGTGGATACAGTTTATGATGTGGAATATTTTCCACATTTAAACTCTTGAAAATGTTTTCAGAGATGAGATTGGCTTGAGAGCCGCTATCAAGCAACATATCAATCTTGTTATGTTTTGAGATCACCCTTATGTTAAACAATTCTATTCTCCTCTTTTCATTTGGAGTTTCATTTTGTGAGTTTGAAGAACTAGTGCTGGCAATGGATTCTTTTCCTTTTAACCCCATGGCTATGATTTTAGTTTCATCACCTGAATCAGATCCCAAATCCTGTTGAGTGGTTGCAGTTGTCTTCTGTTTTCCCTTGTTGTTGTTTCTTTTTGGTTTCATTTCGAGATGAAGCTCCCAACAATGCGCTTCATCGCGACCCTCTCTGGAACAATGTTTGCATGTAATTTTCTCTCCTTCCTTTTTAATAGATGCATTTTTCTTTGCATTCCCTTTGAAAGCTTTTTCTTTTCCCTTACTCTTAAACAACTTTTTACTACCTTCTTTTGGGGTGTTTTTCCTTCTTGCCTCAAGATGAGTGGCTTGCACACACACATCATCTGGATTATTGGGATTAAACATTATGATAGTATTCCTAAGGTAATTGTGTAACCCCCCTATGTACTTCAGCAAAGTGTCGTGTGACTGCAAATCTACACCTAACATCAAAGACCTTTTTCTGAATTCTTGGGTGTAATCTTGCACATTTTTACCTTTAAGTTGTCTAAAGTTTTGCCAATTAATGATGGATTTATGCATATAAGCTAAGGGGTAGAAATGTCTTTTAATTGAAACAATGAAATCATTCCAAGAAATAGAGATCTTACCGTGTTTTTTAATCTCCTCTTGGGTCTTTGATTCACACCATACTAGTGTTGCACCCTCCATTCTCAAGGAAGCTAACTGAATCTTTATGTCATCCTCTTGAAGGTTTTGAATCTTGCAATAGACCTCTAACTGACGAATCCAATTATCAAGCTTCTCTGCATTCACTTCACCATTATACATGGGCAACTCAAATTTAACATCAAGTTTTAGAAAAGGTGATTTACCAGTTCCTTCTGAAGAATGATGATGAGTATGAGTAAGGGTAGTATAATGGAAGAGTGTGAAGATGCTTGTGAAGAAGAAGACGAAGAAGATGGTGGAGATGGTGGAGGTTTGTCTCCGTTCCCATTACCTCCTTTTCCATTACCTCCTTTTGCATTACCTCCTCTTGAAGAGCCTTCTCTGTTGGAAGGTTTGGAACTTTCTCCTTGTAACCTTCTATTCCTCTCTTCATAGAAGACCTTCACCATCTCTATCATATAAAAGAAATCCTTTCTGAAGGTCTTCTCATCTTCTGTCATGTTTGTAGGTTCTCCTTCATGAGACATTATCTCTGGAGTCTCAACTGCAACTTGAGGCTGAACTAGTGTTGGAAATTGTGGCAACCTTGCTGTTTTTCCCCTTGACCCAACTTCAGGGCTTCCAACTTACTTTCCTTCACCTCTTTTGAGTTTTAACCTTGTAAGCATGACATAAACTTGTAAAAAATTAAATCCTTCTTTCACAAAGCAAACCTAGTGCTCTGATACCAAATTGATATGATTTAGAATATTATTTTGCAGTGCTAAGATCTTCCTTACATTAGAAACAAAATGCTTTCATTGTGCATAAGGATTCATCAATTTTTGCAAGTGAAATGAAGGGTTTTTTATGTTAATTTTATGAGAAATTTAACATAAATAAGAATATAAACGACAACATAAAAATGTACAAAAAATCAACAAAAACACATTACAACAAGCACATGATAAAGGAGTTCACCCCTCCTAGGCTACGTCTCCTTGGTCCAACTTCCAATGGCTTGGGCATGTCAATTATGCTAAAAAATGTATTAATTTGTGTTTACAATGCTCAAATGCTTCTGAAACCTGCTCCAATCAGTGTAGAATACTAAAAAATGGCTATCTAGCCTCTTTTTGCAACCAATTTGGTGGGAAACTGAAGAAGTTATGACTTCTCCTAGTTCGCCCACTATTCGTTCCACAAATTGCTCCACATCCGACATGAACCCACATCTTCACTCCAAAAATCCGCTAACCGAGCGAGAATTTTGCCGGGTGGTGGGCCTTAATTTGTCGGCACCGACTGCATTATCTTATATCACAATTCGGCCAAGTCCTGTAGGCTTATGGTCTATGAACAAGGCAGGAGATTGTGCGATTGCGATATCGGTGGACCCAATAGAACATTAAACTGCAGCCTATAACTTATCGCATTCAGATCCTTTCACTAATCACAATTCCGGAGTAGTGACGATCTTATAAATGCGGGACCCGCCTTGTTGCAATATGCGATTGAGATATCGCATCACAACCCAAACCTTGCCGGGGGCCTATTCTATAACACCTCCTCTTCGCCGATCTGCGAGTGCGATCCATCGCATTGCAGCCTGGCTGTTCTAGGGCCAATTTTTAATGCCGAACTGCCTTCGATATGAGATTTGCGAAATAGGGGGACCAATGGCGGCTTGCCTCTTGGGGCCTCCTCATTTGCTGAAGGACCTTGCCACATCATCCAATCCTGCCATGTGAGCAAGTTAAACCTGAAATTTGACTTGCTATAACCTCTACATATGAGCTCAGATTTGAGTGATGTTCACACCATTGGAATCAGAATGACGAGCTCTTTGATCTGAAGCTATTTTTAACAAAATTCTGACACTTGGATTTTTGAGCATAATTTTGAGCACTTAATTAGTACAAGACATTGATGATGAAGCCCTCCAAGATCTTCTGTCCTTGGAGTAAGCATCAAAATTCACAAGTTATAGTAAAGATGACCTCATCAATGATTTCATAATATATCCAGAACTTCCTACGATATACCCCTCCCTTGGACAAATGATGGGTCAACATCCTCAGGAGAGCTAGTCATGCGAAGATATGGAAGATTTTTTTTATACAATAGCTCTAATAAATATTATTCCCGCATGGATTTATACTCATGATACAAAGGAGATCCACCCTAATCTAAGTACTCAAGATATATACATCAAGGCAAATGCTTGAACTATCAAGAAACCCCAACGCATAATGAATCCAACTCTAAGAGACACAATCGATGATTTGCAGAAAATATTTGATGTAAATTTCTTTTATCCCATCTTTCATAGGACATGGGTATCATCACTAGTGATTGTGCCCAAGAAAAATGTATATGACGAGTATGCATTGGCTATAGAGAACTTAAAAATGTGACCTTCAAGGATTATTTTGTTGGAAAATCAATGCAAATAGATTAGGGTTTGGTTCTCCTTACGTGATAATTACTTGTGATTTATGTTGGCTTCTTTTACTTATTTATTATCTTATATTTCATCAAGCAATTACCATATGATGTGTGTATGAAGATCATAAAACAAGAGACACAAGATGTAGGCACTATGCTAGGGAACAACCCCCTCAAGGGGAAAACCTAGTCTCTTCCTTTCAATAATATTCTTTGAGAATCTTCACCCTAGGCAAAGACCAAACCTTCCCTCCACAGCAAGTTAGCCTCCCAGATCTTCGACCTTTTTCCAACAACACTTCCTTCCCAACAACTTCAACTATGCAGCAACTTCCGGCATCAGGCAACAACAAAACTTGGAAGACTTCGATCTCCAATACTAGGGCATGAAACAGAGAGAGAGAGAGGCACCAAAAGTTTGATTTTCTTCTTCTCCTTAGACTTTACCCAACTCACACTTCTTTTTCTTCCTTAGACCCACTTCACACTTCTCAAACTTCCTTAGAGATATTGAACTAGCTCGAGATTAGATGCTCTAAATGAATTCGACTTGCTTCTATTTATAGGCTTGAATGGAGGTCAAATTGGTGTCCTTAGGCCAAATTGATCTCTTCTACGCCGACTTGGTGTGGAGGATACATAAATTATATTTGACTCAATACTAAACCTTTTTGCATGATTCAAAATCCCAAGAAGGGCCTCTTTGAATGTACAATGAATCTATAAACTCGTGATCAATCCTAGAAGTCCACAATGGGGGCTTTGACTAATATAATGATGGCTCAAGCATGAAACCCATGCTTTAATAAGTCATTGATTCAATAATACAAATTATTTTATTTATTCTTTTGACAAGTACATTTCAAAATGACACAAATACATTAATGAAGACCGAACCTAGTTACATTTTCCAACATGTTTTCCCCTACCTTTATTGACTAGGGTTTGGATAGCTTAACTAATGAGAGATATTTAACTTTTCTTAATTGTTAAATGGCTACAATCAAATTAAGATTGCCCTTGACGACCAGGAAAATACTACCTTTACTTTCCCATGGAGAACATATGCTTATTGATTAATACCATTTGGAATATGTAATGCCCCTACTACTTTTCAAAGGGTTGTCCTAGGGATCTTTTCATATCTAATCCATGACTTTGTCCAAATACATATGGATGATTTCATGGTATATGGGGATACGTTTGAAGAAGCCTTAAGGAACTTTGAGAAATTTCTAATAAAATGCCAAGAAAATAATCTATCTTAGAAGTGAAAAGTGTTAGATGCTCCTCACCAAGGGGATTGTTTTAGGTCATCACATATCACTTACAGGGTTTAGAGTAGATGCCACAAAAATGATGTAAGCCTCAAGCTTTTGATACCACCAATGCAAAAGGAAATTTACAGTTTTCTAAGTTATGAAAGATATTATTGAAGGTTCTTTGAGAGCTTCACCAAAATAGCATTGGCATTGTTCCAATTACTCTCAAAGACTACATAATTCTATTGGAATACACAATGTCAAGAGGACTTTGAATCTCTCAAAGAGAAGCTTTCGATTACACAAATATTACGAGGTCCAAATTGGTTTCTACCATTTCACATTTCAATTGATGTGTTACATACTGCTACTGGAGTTATACTAGAACATAAAGAGGAAGAAAAGACATGCTATTTACTATATCAACAAGAATCTTTGCATCCTGACTGAACAAAATTATACAATAATTGAAAAATAATTTTGAATGTTGTGCGATAGATTAAATAATTTGTCATGCGGAAAGAGTTAATCTTGTGGACAAAACCAACCTCCCTAGAAGCTTAATGCTTTCTAGTGACAAACAAGACAATTAAGAACAATCCTTCTCTAAATATGCATTTACCATACAAGAAATTAAGTGTTTAGATCCTACCTGTAGTCCAACGCTGTTGTAGTAGTCCAGCCTCGTCGATCCGAATGAGCTCCTCCTTCTCTCCAAAACCTGCATTCACTAATAATCAAATGATTAAATACCACCTGAATATCTCATAAAATAAAACATATTCAACATACAGACCAAGGAGTATATGAAACAACTCATTAATAACAAATTGTTGAGAAGAATGGACTTATTTGTATTAATAGGAAACAAAAGAAACCATTACAACCTGAGCCTTGGTGTTGTGCAAGTTCCTCCCAGGGTCCAGCAAGAGTTTTCCCTTACTTTGATAAGCTCACCCACTTCCAAATGAAACAAGAAAGGATGGGAATCTCTCCTCACAAGCTTCTACAAGGAAGTCCTAATTCCAGCAGCATCTACCCTTTGGAATGTTCAGCTTTCAACCTCCCCTCCTCTGGCCCAATGCCTGTATTTATAATGTTCTAGAGGAAGTTAATCAGGTCCAACATCAATGGGATAAGCCCCTCTTTTGGATGGGGTAGCTCCTCTCTTGATGGGATAAGTTCCTATTTCATAGGGATACATGAACCATGTGGAGGCGCTCAATACACGTCAAACAAGCTTCTAGAATGCTCTAAAATGACCACAAGTAACTTTTTTAAGATGAAACTCGTGCCTTTTGACCTTTACAGGAGTACGCACCCACCCCTTTATATATAGAGCGTGCAAGGACGCAGGTATTGTGAACTTGGGATGCGTACACACAAGTAAGGTAGAGAGAAACTACGTACCCAGAGATAAACATGTTTTTAATGACTTTCTCTCTTTTCTGAAGTTTGACATGGAGAGCAAAGTATGAGGCTTGCCAAGGAGGATAGTATGACTGTTAATGGAGCCATACTAACTGCAGATAGTCATGGTGACAAATTTTAGTGTAACAGATTTCCCCCTAAAGTGCGAAGCCTGTAATAGATTAGAGTTTTATATCATCTAGGAAGGGTGAAGTACTTTATCATTTCAAGGATTATCTTGTGGAGAGCCCAGTCAGAACCTGCAATTTTCAACACAAAATACACGTATAAGATTATATCATCGTTGAGGTAGGCATTCCCATACTCAGATCAAAAACTTTAACTAACAGACTAACCACTACTTTGATACATGAATGATTTCATAGTACATCATAATCATAGACTCATGTAGACACAGTATGGACACAGTCATTTGTTTATAATTGGTCTACTATATAATGAGTACAAAACTCCTCGCAGCCTGGATGGTGGAAACTAGATCCAAGGTCTTCATTTCTATTTCCCGAATTGGTACGATTCTAACCATGTGAATAAATGAGTCGATGTCGAACATGGTAGAAACCACTTGATTACCAGTCGATGATGTAAACTGTTAACAAGCGTGAGAGAGACCACCAGTGATGTCAATGGTTCCCAAAGTACCCAGTACAATCCATGATATGTGAATGAATGAGTCGATCTCGAACATTTCACGGGGTCCTTCGATCGAAATTCAATGATGTAAACTGTCGTCAAAGGCGAGAAAACTGCCATTGATGCATGCAGACTTCAAGGTACTAACAATTTCTAAGTCAACTCTCTAGATAATGTGTTGATGTCGATAGAAAACGACCTGTCGCAGGCAAGCCCACAACACAAAATCATAGTTCAAATTGAAGAAATGTTGCTGTAAGGACTGACTCGAGGATGATAAAAATGGATGATAGGTATTTTGCAGTTGAATGTTTTGTTTGCATATCTCTTGAACACATAACGACACAACAGATGGCTTGGTGACAAATGACTCAAAGTTAATACCCGGAACCCGGCTGAAGAATTTCAATGTGGTTTGATCAACTGTGAGGCAAAGGATTTCCCAACCCAGGTGAATGGAAAGTGTCGTGTTCAAGAGTGGTAATAAGGTTCTTTCTGAGACAAAAGGATAACAAAGAGGCTCATTCTTCTCTCTTTTCCCCCACCATTTTTGGCAAGTACCTTTTTATTTTTTACAAGCTTGAGGAGGATAACATATGCTTGATTATAAGCTCATCATTCGGATGAGTCCAACTTAGTTTTGATTCGAACCCTAAGAAGGAGTGGTCTGTTCCTATTTGTAATAGAATAGGTCTTTTATTGTGAAATTTTAACGAGTCCAGTATAGGAGAAACTCGACGTTTTTCAATTTTAGAGAGTCTGAAAAACTTAAGAAGACTCCAAATTGGACTTTTTCGTAAATTTGTGTCTCCTAAGCCCGAAAAAGTATAAAATAATACCTAGGAGAACCGCTTGATCTTGCGACCAAGGAGTACTTTCATGATTATTGTCTTTGACCTGAAAAGTAAAAAGCGATCAAGGACACGTCGTTTTATTTCCAGTATCAAATTTGAAACGACAAAAACCCGGAAATCTTTTCATGTTTTTTACGGTCAGAAAAGGGCCATAAGAGGACCGTCTTTTAATTCCGTTTAACGAGTGTAAAAGAAATGCTCGGCAATCTTTTCATTTTTTAGGAGTCAGAAAAGGGCTTCAAAGATGACTCTGATGTTTGGTTCGTGAAAAATGACAAGTTTCCCTGAAAATCCTTTTGTCCTGCACAAAAACAACACATTACTCATACCTGTTTAAGATAGGCAAAAATACATTGAAAAATATCCTTCCATGGTGAAAAATAAACAAACTTAGCATTCATTTATCCAAAAAACCTATAAAAAGACTTTTTACCATGTCATTTTTACCAATTTACTGTTGAGGGAGAGAAAAGGGCTTTTGGCAAGAAACTTCCCGTGGACTTTGCGGAGAATCCGACCGTCGGAATCGAGCGCCGTCTCTTTCAGGTATTTCACAACATCCTTCTCTTTGTTTTCATCCGTTTAGAATTTCATTTTAAGCCCTAGTTTGATTTTTCGGGAGCTTTGGGGTTTTAGGATCCGCTTTTCGGGGTACGCAGGTACCCTATGGGTGACCTGCGTACCCCGACATTTTCGTTAATGGGAAAATGGCAGGAGTACGCAGCCTACCTTTAGAATAGCTGCGTACCCACACTCTATTTTCTGAAAGCGAGGTGCGTACTCCGCGCAAAGTAAATTTAAAACCCCAAATCTCAAAACTAGACCATTAATTTTTTATTTAATGAATTCTAATGAATGTTTTCTGGTGTGTAGATTGCCCACCATGCTTGATTGGCGCGAAAGAGAACACGAAGATGTCAATTTGGCCGCAATAAGTCATCAACCTTCCATTGATGCTTTGAAAGCATGCGGTCTCTACAAATACTAGGCCATACCTGGCATGAGGGTCTAGGTGCGATTCTTAGAGTGGCTGGTTGAAAGGTGGAACGTTCAGGATCAATGCTTTTACATCGGAGGGCACCAGCTTGAGATAGAGCCCTCAGACATATATTTTCTCACTGGTTTGCCTAATAGGGGCGAGCACCTGTCTCTGTTCGGGACTAGGCCGGGTGGCCAATCCCTTGCTAGTCTCCGGCTAGAGTGGTGCAATAATCAAAACCAGGAGAAGGGGATAGAAATCAAATACATATCCTGACCTGAACTTATGGTAATTGCCTTTACAGTTACCAGACTCTGCGGCGCGACCGCTTTGCACATTGCCACCGGGTCCCAAATGCCGATGGCGATTGATTTCTTCCGAGGCACCATTTTCAACTGGTGCGATGCTGTGTTGGCCAATATGAAGGGTCAACTGACTAGGGCAAAGAACGGGAAATTAAAGACCTTTGGGTATGGGCCTTTAGTTGTGAGCTTTGCCCTAGAGAGAGTTTTGATGCTGATCCCGCAGCATCTCACAGTTGAGGTTGGGCCTCTTCGGGAGCCAAAGTTAATGCGATGGGTTGCGGTGATGGCCCGACATCCTGATGAGGGAGCGGGAGCTGTCCAATTTCTTGGGGGTTACTTTCACTGGTTGGAGGACCAGGTCTTTGCGATCCAGGATTTTCCTTATGCCGGAGTGGATTTTCGTGGAGATCCGGACATGGTTCTTCCACAGGGAGAATAATGGGACGACAGAGGTACTTCATTTTTCACAAGTTTTTAAAATTATCTATATTTTTTTTGTTTTTAAATATCGTCTCAAAACTGACAGTAAAAATTTTCAAAATGCAGATGTAGGTCCATGGCGTCCAGCCAATCTCCGGCCTTTCAAGAGGAGACAACCAGTTGCACTGGTACCGGTCCTACAGGATGCGGCTGCAGAGACCTTAGCTGAGTTGGAGCAGGATCTAGAGCGTGTGACGACGGATATGCCTGAGACTACTATAGATGATATTCCTATTAGACTTCAGCGCTATGTAGTCGCAGTCCTAGGACCTTTTAGGAGGTTCTTGTGTAGGGTAGCCCGTGCAGTGGTGTCATATAGGGAGCACCACCAGTGATTGGATGGTCGCTTTGTAGACACATGTGACATTTTGGTTTTTTGTACTTATCATTTTTGCCGATCATAAGGTGTTTTTCAACCTATGATCGAAGACGATGTATATTTTTTGACACACTCCTATCTATATATATCATTAGTTACCGGCTTATCTTGTTAAACATGTGTGATGAAATGTTTTTAAATTTACATGTATGATTATTGCAAATATTTGTCTAACATTCGAGAAGCAATTGCATCTGCTAATGTATTTAAAGACCTTGGAATATGCTAATATTCAATGTAATTAAATTCACGTTCCAAGAGACGCACTCTCAAAAATAATCTTAATAACACAGGATTTCTAATGGCATATATTCTATTAAGCTGTAATACAATGAGTTCAAAATCTAACCTCACTATCAAACGTCGAATCCCAAATGAAATAGATTCAGACAATAACTCAATCACTGCACTGTATTCTGCAATGTTGTTTGTTGTTTGACCGAGGCTCACCCCATGCATAGAAACTAACTCGTCAGAGGGCGAATAGATAACCCAAGCTGCGGAAGAGATATTGCGTGTACTACGACAAGCACCATCAGCAAATCCAATGTACGTTTAGAGAGGCATCGACATCTGTAATATCAAGAGTAAAACCAAGATAAGCTAGAATAATGACGAAAACACACTTTCTAAGCTAAGCACACTGTTTAAACTAACAAACACACCAGCTAGAAAGAAAACCTAACCTAACTAAAAATTCTCCATACCCATCATTTAAGCATAATACCTCTTTAGGTAAAGTCCATTTCTGGGTTTACCCAAAGAGTCTCCGTCAAAGTCAACTAGCTCATAGGCCCCTTTTTCTAGCTTTCGCTTGACAATGTAGGGCCCATGCCACATAGGAACGAATTTTCTAGCACCTAGTTTATCATTAGCTTGATCATATAATAGCACTAGGTCTCCTTCTAAAAAACTTCGAGGGGTCACATTTCTATCATACTGAGCTTTCATCCGTTTCGCGTGAGTCTCGATTGCCAATGTAGCATCACATCGAGTCTCATCTAATTGAGCTAAGTATAATAAAGGCTTCTCCTCTTCTGAAGTAGCTAGAGGTAATTCGATAGCCATTTGAAGTGATGGGATTTCGCATTCAATGGGCAACACAGCTTCCAAGCCATAAACTAGCTGGAAAGGAGTGAACCTTGTTGATGTTTTCACTAAGGTTCGGTATGCCCATATCGCTGCAAATAACATGTTGTGCCAATTCGACCGATCAATACCAATGATTCATCAGATCATGATAACCAGAACTTTGTTGGTAGACTCAACCAGACCGTTGGCTTGGGGATAATAAGGAGTAGAGCTATCATGGAGCGAACCAAGCTGGCCTGTAAGTTCGGTCATCATGACGTTTCGAAAATGGCACCCATGGTCAGTAATGATCTCTTGTGGGACACCAAACCTAGAAATAATGTGATTGAATGCGAAAATTGCTGCTGTTTTGTCGTCTACCTCGAATGTAGGCATCGCCTCGGCCCATTTAGTAAAATATTCAACCGCGAGGATGATATACGCATGCCCCCCGGCCGAGTGAGGGTTACAAGTTATAAAATCGATACCCCATTTGGTGAAAGGACCGACGGCAATTATAGGGTGGAGAGGAGCAGGTGGTGTGCGCGTCTTTCGATCAAACACCTGACAGTTATGGCATTTTCGGACCGCAATAATACAATCTTTGAATAAAGACGGCCAGAAGTAGCTAGCGCGCAATATCTTTTGGGCTGTGGCATACCCAGACATATGACCGCCACACGCTCCAGAG
>APFE031430248.1:35741-49014 GCA_000404065.3 Pinus taeda | reverse complement strand
AAGCAACGGGAGCAAGAAGCCAAGGAGGAAAGCCATCAGGGAAGCCATTGGAAATCATCGTGAACCTAAAGAGTAAGAGGAAGAAGTTCATCAAAAGGAGCAAAGAGGAACACGCAGCGGAGGAGCATAAAACAATGATTAAGAGGAGTTAACAGTGATATTTAAGAAATAAGTGGAGGGAGTATTAAACCATGGAAACCTGTTAAAATTCCCAATGCATATAATAAAAGTTCACAACACATTGGAAAAATCAATATCGGCAGCTTTATTGCTTTATTATGTGTCATGTTGAATCCACCGACTGCAATATGTATTATGGACCCAATGGTTCCATAACAATAAACTCTATTGCTATATTGCATCCGCCATACTGGAACTGTCGCATCGGAAGTTATGTACCACAAAGCAATGTCACACTTGAAAACTGCAGTTGCAATATCATTGTGGACCCGCTGCACCCTTGTAATAAAACTCAATATAATATCATATTTGTTGCATAATCGCAAACCATTATGTTTGCATAATCGCAAAGGGATGTTCCATTCAAAACGTCGATTGTGATATAATATGCGGACCTAACAGCTCCATTAGAATACACCTTTATGTAATATCACGTTCGCCTCGTCAGGAGTCATATCGCAAGTCTTAAGGGTTGACACGGCCAAACCGCCAATTGCAATAAAGGTTGTGGACCCGACGGATTTATTAACAACTATCTAATATTATATCGCATCCGCTCCGTCGGCAATAGCGCAATCGGCTATGTTATGAGCATGCTTGTAAAAGACCTCCAAAATTTGCGATTGCGGGATTTTCACGAGTTGCGATTGCAATTGATGACGTGGATGTGGGACCTCATATGGGTACAATCTCTCCTATGAAATGTTCGATAAATAAACAAGTTTATGAGTAATTGGATAAGTCGGCCTCTCCTTCCAAATAGACGCGTCCTCTGGGTATTGGCGAAACCTGTATAAATACAAGCTAAATACCTCACCTTAAGTATCGATCTTAGGCATCAAAATACATAGAAAAAGGAAGAAATATTTCACAACTCGTGAACTTGAAGAAATAGAGGAAGCTGAAGGTCAAGAAGCCGAAGATTTAGCAGACGCTGAAGGTGCAGCAAAAGCAGAAGGCCGAGTGAAGAAGGAAGCCGAAGACAGAGCGGGAAGACAATGGCCTATTACAAAGACTACAAGGATAGGGTTTGGTAAAGAAGTCCTTGGGAGAAGTATAATACAATCAAACATTTCTTGACAGAGTAAAACTATAGGCTTGGAGCCCTTGGGGTTGGTGCCTCAGAATTGGAAGGATTGGTGTCCTTGGAGTTGGTGCTCCTAAATTCAAGGTTGGTGCCTTGGTAAGATAGGGTCAAAGCCCTAGAGGTTGGAGCTTCATCAAAGTCCAAGTTGAAGCTTAGCAAAATTCATCAGATATTGTATTCAATCCTTTTCTATATATAATAAAACCATTTCTTTGATTAAATTGTAAGGAATCTAAACTAGTAATAATAACAATTGAAAAGAAATACAGATTCACCCCCCTCTCAGTATTTCCAACAATTGGTTTGAGAGCCAGCTTCTTTAGAATCAGCCTAACAACTGAAATAAGGATTCTTAGTTACAATGAAGAATCAAGAAATGACAAGAAGGCTTCCCTTGTTTGATGGTACTAATTTTGGTTTTTGGAAAAAGAGAATGTCTTACTACTTAACATCCCTTGGATCTGAAGTTTGGAATGTTGTTTTGAATGGGTACAATGCCCCTCCCACTCTTCCTAGTAATCAAGATGAAAGGAAAGTGTACATTGCAAATGCCAAAGCTCTAAATTCCATTACCAGTGGAATTACTGATTCTGAGTTTACGAAAGTCTTGAATTGTGACTCGACCAAAGAAGTATGGGATAAGTTGGTTAACTTATATGATGGAGACTCCAAAGTTAAGAAGGAAAAGTTTCAAACTCATAGGAGGCAGTTCTAAGGTTTGAAAATGGATGATGAAGAAGATATTGCATCATACTTCCTTTGAGTAGCTGAAGTAGTCAATTCTCTTAAAGCATTGGGAGAAAAGATTGAAGAAAGTATTGTTGTTCAAAAAGTCATTAGATCTCTCCCAGACAAATTTGACTCCAAAATAAGTGCTATAGAAGAAATGAAGGACCTAAACACTCTCAAGATGGATGAACTTCATGGAATCCTCATTGCCTATGAGATGAGAAAAGGAATCCCAAGTTCCAAAGATGCAGCATTCAAGGCCTCAAAATCAAAAAAGGGGAAAGGATGGAATACCAGCAGTGATGACTCCGATGTTGAATCTGAATTGGCACAATTTGTACGAAGGCTAAAGAAAGGATCCAAGCTAAAAGGTAAGCACCCTCTTATCTGTTTCAGATGTGGAAGAATAGGTCATTGTGCTACAAAATGTCCTCATAAGCATGACAATGATAAGGAAGATTCGATAAGGAGGATATACAAAAAGAAAGGATTTACGAAGAAGAATTTCCTCTCTAAACAAGATGAATCTGATGAGGATGAATATGTGGTCATCAAAAAGAAATCATCCAAAGGAAGTAATGATGAATCAAATGAAGAAAATGACTATGCTGGAAGCAAGGAGGTACTATTTATGGCATTCACTGAAGATGATGAATCAAGACATGAAAACGAAGAAGATACAAATGAATTACTAATTAGTGCCATTGAAAAAAATGAAAAGTTACGAAAGAAGGTCATCTCACTTAAAACAGATAAAGAGGACGCTAAAAGAAGGGAGGACATCATATATGAAAGACATGAAGCTTAAATAATATCTCTCAAGAAAGAATTGGAACAAATCAAAAGAAGTTGGCAAAGTTCTCAAACACTTGATCACATTCTCAACACTCAGAAATATCAAAGTGACAAGTCCGGGATTGGTTTTAAAGAAGAATCATCAAGTGCTAAGGATAATGCAAGAAGCTATGTCGACGGACTTTGCGGCAATCCAAAAGAAGAAAATCCGTCTCATCAAAGGCCCGACTCAAATCCAAAGAATGAAGAAAGTGCAACTCCAAGAAAGAAGGTTTATTCAAATCATGGCTATTATAACAGGTACTAAACTATCTTTCTTGGGCATTGTTATTATTGTAAAAATTTTGGTCATCAAGCTAAACATTGCATGGCTCGGAAGAATGAAGCACCAAGATTGAAGGATCGAACAAACAAGCCATGTAGTCTCAAAGGGCAAGGACAAATCAAGACATTCAACTCTTTTGATCATTTGGCCAAATTTGATCCAATTTGCTCATTATGTAATGATAATGGACATAGCGAACAAAATTGCCCCCTCAAAAATAAAGAAGCAAAAGATGAAAATCCCAATATGGATAAATGTGGTCTAGCTCTATGTGCTCACAGTGAGGAAAATCTTTGGTTTGTGAATAGTGGGTGCTCCAAACATATGACATGTGACAAAAGGAAGTTTGTCTCATTAAACAAAAAGGAAGGAAATGTATCCTTTGGGAGTGGGTCTACCAAAATTGTTGGAAAAGGAACCGTTACCCTTATTAATGGAAAAGGAAAGGCTCAAAATGCTTTGCCGGTAGATGGGCTCAAACACAATCTCTTGAGTCTTATCCAAATCTGTGATCAAGGACATAATGTTGTCTTCAACACTAAAAATTGTGAAATAAGGAACTCTTCCTCAGGAGAACTTGTGGCGAAAGGAGTTAGAACATTAGATAACGTCTACATTCTGAACAAAATTCAAGAAGATAAATGTTATCCAAGTCAAACAGATGAAAGTTGGTTGTGGCATAAGCGACTGGGGCATACACGTTTTGAAAACTTGATCAATATCAACAAAATCAATGCAATAAGGGACATTCCAAAGATGTTCAAACCAAATCAAGTTGTATGTGGGGCATGTCAACATGGCAAGTAAACTAGAACCAACCACAAGACTAAGGAGTTCTCCACATCAAAACCTCTGGAGATCATTCATGCAGATTTATGTGGGCCAACCAGAAGTCCAGCACTCCAAGGAGAAAGGTACTTTGCTTTATTTGTTGATGACTATACTAGAATGATGTGGGTGTATTTCATAAAATATAAATATGAAGCCTTTGAATGCTTTAAGAGTCTTAAAGCTCTTGTAGAAAATGAAAAGGACTCCAAAATTAAATGTCTTAGAATGAATAGAGGGGGAGAATTCACATCAAAAGAATTTGATGAATTCTGTAATGAACATGGAATTGAAAGAGAACTATCTACTGCTAGAACACCTAAGCAAAATGTGGTAGTTGAAAGGAGAAATAGCATTGTTCAAGAAATCGCAGGAACTATGTTACTAGCAGGTAGCTTGCAACCAAAATTTTGGAAGGAAGTAGTCGGCACAGTAGTTTATACCTTGAATTGAACTCAACTAAGACCAAATAATGAGAAGATTCCTTATGAATTATGGAAAGGAAGACCTGCTACAGTAAAATACTTTAGGATTTTTGGAAGCAAATACTTCATAAAGATCAATGATGACTCACCAGGAAAATTTGATTCTCGGGTTGATGAAGGAATATTTCTTGGATATTCTACCAGAAGCAAAGCTTACAACTGCTACAACAATCGACTACAGAAAACAGTGGAAAGTATTGATGTAAAGATTGATGAAGGCTTTCCAGAAAAGAAAATTGAAGATCATGAAGTTGACCCCTTTATTGAAGAAAGCGAAGAGCCTGAAAAGGAGGAAAAAGATCAAGAAAAGCAAAAGAAAAAGAACCATCTCAAACTCCTTCAAAAGTGAAATTCCTCCAAAAACATCACCCGGAAAAGCAAATTATTGGCAATGTAGATGAAGGAATACAAACCCGAAGAAGGATGACGCGTACACCAAAGAAAAATGATTTTTCTCTCCTATCTAGAACCAGAAACTTTTACTCAAGCAAGTAAGGATCCTCATTGGGTGGAAGCCATGGAAGAAGAAATGTCTCAAATCGAGAAAACTGAGACATGGGAGCTGGTACCTCGTCCAAAGGATAAAAATATAATTGGAACTAAGTGGGTGTTCTTGAAGATGAACAAATCATCAGAAATAAGGCAAGACTTGTCTGTAAGGGTTATTCACAAATTGAAGGAATCGATTTTGAAGAAGCCTTTGCACCGGTAGCTTGTATGGAAGCTATACGGATGTTCTTGGCATTTGCTTGCTAAAAAGGATTCAAAGTCTATCAAATGGACGTAAAATCAACATTTCTGAATGGGGAACTCAAGGAAGAACTCTACATGGAGCAACCAGAAGGTTTTGATCTAGCAAAAGGAAAAGACTTTGTATGTAAGTGTAGCATAAAAACTTATGCTGATGCACGAAACTGATAGCTTGTAGGCTTAATTGTTAAAAATACACACAGGGATTTAAAAATAATTATTTATTATTATATAAAAATGTATAAGATGATATTAAATGTACAATGAGGACCCTGCTTTTATACCCCAGCAAGCGACCTTTCGTGAATGGGCATGTCTTTTAGACGTGCTTGTTCACTTAATTAATGACTTATTTAACCTAAATAACATTTAATTATCTAATATTAATATTTATTGTATTTAGCTAATTGTTATGAATTATATTCATAACATAGCCTCTCCCTTCGGAAGCTTTGTCCTCAAAGCTTTAATACTGGCAATTGCCTTTGCGATGGTTGTCTTCTTGGCATATAATATGGGCATTGTTTTCATCATGTAGCTCATCAATAATATTACCTTGAGATTTTTTTTTTTTAATTAATATCTATTTTTTATTTTTTTCACAGTTCTATTTTTTTTTGTCTATTATATACCTCTCTCTATATATTCTTTCATAATATACTATATATAATATATATATTATATATATATAATTTTAACAATCTAATAATTTTTTTTATATAGTTTTTTTTTTCACATCAATGTTATTCAAAATTATTTTTGGCTTTTAGAATTTATAGACTTCTAGGGACATAAACTTCGAAATCTAAATTATGATTAAAAGGAGTGCAACGTCTATTCATTAAAATTTTGATGTCTCTTAGGGGGAAACTATAAAATCGTATTTTACCGACAAAAACATTGAAGACTAAACCTTTCAGACCTGATTTATGAATTTGTTATATATATATTTATGAAACCATACAACACGCAAAAGACGCAGAATTGAGGGACGAACATTATGAAATATCGAACAATGAAGTGGCATGTTTTGAGTTGGATTATGATTATTTGTTAATGGGATGGATGAAGCGTATATTCCCAAACAAAATGATGCCAATTATTGGCTAGAGCACATCGTTTAACACCTAGTCTTTAACAATGCTACGTCTTTGTCCTCAAAGATTAACCTTTGGTGTGGTTGTCGGTGTACATCATTTGGTGTTGTAGTCGGTTACGCCAAAATGTTCTTTTGCCATTATGGTTTGAACGAGTTTCATCCATTCTAGTGCCAAATACCCACGAGTCCCTCGAATTGTAGAGACGGAGACCGCTATCTCTTGGTTAAACAGCTTGGAAACTCTAAAATCAGAGACCTTGGGGCAGAAATTGTCATCCTCCACAGTCCTATAACTCAAGACTACGCCTTCAGGACCATAACAAATATGAGAATATACATCTGAAGTATTAGCAATATGCACACCAAAACCCCATGGGGTCCCAGTTTTACTTTTATGAAGTTCCCACAAATCCCTGCAATTCTCATCACTTACTTTGACATCCTAGTAGGTGCTGCCATGTTTACCAAGGCATAAGAAAATATGTTGCCATGCATCCTCTCTAGAAGAAGGTAGTCAAAACCACAAGTTTGCAGACAACTTTCAGAAACCCACATATTCAACATATGGAATGCCAAGAGACTCCATCTGGGTTGTAAGACGAGCATGCTTAATACACAGGGAACAATGCCTAACCACTTGAAGAAGAGCTTAAGCATGTATCCTTGAAGGTGCTTTCCCATGATTTTCTTCCAGAAGAATGTTTCCATATGAATGGCCTATAAACTGCCCCAAACTGCTCTAAGGAGCCTTTAACTGAGCACTAATAGGTTGAGGGCTTTCCGATTCACAAAGAGTCTTCCTTTTCTTTTGACCTTCTCCAGAAGCTGCTATTCGTTGCAATGATGGCATTGAGTGGAGAATATATGAAAGGAAACACTTTCTATTATGCATTTCATGTTTAGACATTGCAATAGATATGGTTCCATGAGAAGTTCCAGAGTCTGAGGTTTGACATGCAAGGGATACCATAGACAAGCCACTTCCAGGACTCCTTAATGTAGTTACCGATTGGCCAGTTGGTGAACTTTTAATGGAAGACCTTGAATTTTGGACAGGACTCCTGGGTACTGGAGAAGTTCGGATAGAAGGAACAGAGGTCTGCTTATGAGCATAATATATAGAAAGACCTTCTTTAGGAGAATCTATTACTTTTCTTAGCTGATCTTCATTCATTCGAGGATAACCTGCACTGTCTGCTAGATGCAATGGGGATCTTGAAGGGATGAGCTCTTGATCAGCATAATTCTTTCAAATTGATAACAATTTATGAAAAGGCGGGCTTCTTATAACGTTGGTTGCATTCATTCCATAGCTATGCCCTCCAGACAGGGGCCTTGAGCCAGTCTGTTGTACATTCTTCTGATTCAACTCATACATCAATCTGGAGTTAGAATTTTTAGTCGGGGAAAACTATGAGGTTCCGTCCCACCTAGGGATTGATAGAACAAAATTTCGACCTTGTTTAATACCCTATCTAGCACCTAAATGACTTAAAGGAGACAGTTCGGCTGATGAAAAAGAACTATTTGGCTTAGGTAAATACTGAGTTAATGGCATTTCCTTGTCAGGTTCAAATATATCATCTACCACAGACAAAAATGATGATTGTAATCCTTCTTGGACTTGAATGATAGCATCGGTGTATGAATCAGAACAAGGACCTAAGTCTGAAATAATATCTGAACCTCCAATTTCTTTTTTGTTACTTTCATCATTCTCACTATCAATGTCCATATCATTTATATTCAGAGTTTCGTTGTCTTCTTCTACAAGACTTTTCTTTAGACATCTTGAAACTTCAACCCATGATTTTTCTAATTGTTGAAATGTTTCTTGAATACTAAAGTGTTCAACATAATCAGGATATGAACGTAATGGCACATTGTGAGGTGAACTACGTTCAAAGGCCCGCATGATTATATTGTGTGCCATGGCTTCGATACCACTATAGCATAAAAACTGATGCTAAAAAACAATTACTGATAGCTGGTAAAATTGAATGTTAAAATACATAAAATGTATTTAAAAATAATTTATTATTATATATAAAATGTATGAGATGATTTGAATGTACAATGAGGACCCTACTTTTATACCCCAGTAGGTGACCTTTCGTGAATGGGCATGTCTTTTAGATGTGCCTATTCACTTAATTAATGACCTATTTAACCTAAATAACATTTAATTATTTAATATTAAAATTTATTTTATTTAGCTAATTGTTATGAATTATATTCATAACACTCCTTCTTCCTCTTCGCTTGGTGAAACTAGTAACACTAAAAACCAAGTAACTGAGAAGAAGAAGAAGGGAAAGGAGAAGAAGAAGAAGAATCCAATGGGGAAAGGGGGCAGCCATGCATCGTCTGGAAAAAAATCCACACACTGCACCATCCAAACCCAAATCTCCATGTTTCATTTGCAAAGGAGACCACTATCATTAAGATTGTCCTTGTATCCCACGGACCTTGAGAGACTGGTCTCCCCACTTGCACAATCCGGTGTCTCCAACCTCTATCGATCATGTTGAGAGTACACCATCAACCAGTGAAAATGAAGTCAATGGACAAAAAGGAAGATCTAAATTTCCTTGTAGGTTGTGTGAAGGCAATCATGCCCTCCACCGTTGTCGTTTTCTAGACGAAGCTAAAAGAGTCTTGGATAACTGTCCTGCTTCACTGCAGCAACTTCCACCTGGATACAAGAAACTCTTGCTGAAACATCTATCATTGAATATAAACCCTCTAAGTCCACACCAGAACAAATTCAACAAGTCGAGATGACAGTCGACCCAATCTTGTCTTCAGAAGATCCACCTTCAGATGATACAGTCTCCAAAGAGAATGAGAACGACACCGTTCAAATTCTTTTTGTTGACATACAGTCTGATGAACATGGGGGCAATATACGCGTTCCTTTACCACAAGAGGGAAGTTCCCATTTCAAGAGATTCATCCGGCCATTTATCCGGTCCCTCCTCCAAGCAATCTAGTTGTTTCCTTTAATTGGAATCTACTAGCAGGACCCTACCTTCCATCTAATGTGCCATTCAAAACCATATTACAAGTTTATAGAATGATGATGGCTGGCACTATCATAGATGAAGGGGCTTCTTTGAGTATCCTTTCCTCAACTTCTTGGAAAGCACCTGTTTCGCCATCGCTTCTGCCAGAGATTCGAAATTTGTCAGGCTTCAATAAAGGAACCAGTTGATTGTTATGGATCCTTCCAAATGTTCCTATAACTTTGAGAAGGAAAAAAGTTCACTTGAACTTGATGGTAGTCCAAAGGCCACTAGATTAGAATCTACTCCTTGGGCGTGATTACATTTACAGCATGGGAGATATTGTTTCCTCACTCTTCTAGGTGATGTGTTTCCCATATGAAGGTAGAATGGTCCAACTCGTTGACCAGATTTCATTTCCCGGTTCAAACATGGCTACTAGTCAAATGCCATCCCTAAATGGTCTCTCTACACAAGGAATGTCTCATCAACCTCCAATTCGTTCACCTGATGACCGCGAGTGATTTGGTGAATGTGACGAAACCCGGGGTGCATGCGCCTTGGTCTACTTCGGTAGGAAAACCCCAGATAAAAGATAGGTTTCCTCGTAGGATATATAACCAGTTTGACACACCCGTCCATTTAGGATATGGCATCAATTTAGAAAAATATTTCCTCTTCGAAGGTTCTGTGATTGGAAGTGGATCCACGCCTTTCACCTTTGTCTATTTCGATGGACAGAGCCAAGGAAGTGTTTTGTCTACAATGTGGACAAAACAACCTTGATTTAATGCAAGAACTTCCGTATGGTAACCTAGAAACTCTACTTTTCTTTTGCCTGGGTGCATGCAAACCTTTTTACGCAAGTGAAAATTGACTAGCATAAATCTAACCCCGTAGTTTTTACTAACTTCAACTGCTTAAGTTAGGTGATTGGTCTGATCCACCATTCACCTTTGCAAGGGCTGATGGCACCAGCAAAGTAAAGGAAATTTTATGTACGAAACTATCCTACCTAACCTTAGTAGTTCATTAACTCTTATGACAGTAGTTGGTCATTCCTAGCCTATATACAAAAGGCTCATGAGCAAAGCTTTGCATGGGGCAATCTCACTAAAAGATGAACCTACTAATGAGAGACATCCTTAAAGACGACTGGAATGAGCAATGTTTCCACAAAGTTCAAGCTCGTTAAAAAATAAACCTAGCTCTGAGCATAGTTTCCAAAAGATTCAAGCTCATTAACAAATGAATCCAGCCTCAGTAAATAACCTTTGTGATTGCATCACTATCAACTTTTGAGCCTTGGTCGTATACTTACCGTCACCTCCACTCTTTTAGCCGATCATACGGCTCCACTTGATTGTTTACCCTTTTGAGGAACAACTACGACTAGTGATTATGTTAGCCACCATCTTTACACTGCCATGATTGAAAAGTTCCAAACTTAACTGGAAACAGTTTCTACCCAAAAACATCACTCGTTCCTAAAAAATGAGTCTCCTTTAAGCTCTTTTTAGACTCGTAAAATATGAAAATATTTCCGAGCAATTGGCCTCACCAGCTCGTTAAAGTGATTGGAAGTGCCATCCCTCCTCTATATTATAATATTTTTGGACTTGAGGGATTGTTACACAAAAATATCGAGCGCTTGTCTTTTTCAGCTCGCTAAAGTGATCGGAAAAGTCATCCCTTCCGTATTATTTTACACTTTTTCGGGCTTAAGGGATTATACTACGAAAAAGGACTACTGGAGTTTCCTTTCCATCTCTTTTCAGACTCTTTAAAACTGAAAAGGACCGAGCTATCTTTGTTGTTAAACTCGTTAAAACAATAGCGACAAACTTGTCCATACGGATAAGAGCGAGTTTCATTGTCGCTAGGCTCGATAAAACATAGCGATAGGTTTGCCCGAAGGGAAAATTATAGAACAAGCATATGTTATCCTCCTCAAGCTTGACAAAAATAAAGAGGTACTGGTTAGCAATGATTGGGGAAAAAGGGAAGAAAACTTGAAGAGCTTCATTGGTAGCAAGTCGCTCTTGAACATGACACTTTCACTCCGTCACCATGATTGAGTCGGGTTGGGTTATTCTGTTCACCGGTCATATCACCATTGGTCCTCCATACCATCCATTTTGGGTTTAACGCTACCAATCCATTTCAGTGTCACCGATATGTTCAATAGAAGTTTCTCAGAGAATTCACCAACCCAGTTAATGCCTCACCCGCTGCAATACCTTTACACTCCATTTTTCATGACCGCCACCCTAAACCGTGTATCATCAGATCGTTTTCACCTCCACAAAATCATTTTCTCCGTTCTGGGCCATAGATGTGGGATTCATTAAGGCCCTCCTACGACGGGTCACTTCTTGTCGATGTCAGCTCATTATCCAAGAAGTTGACTTAGGAACAACCCTTTTAGTACTTTGAAGCTTGCATGCCTCAATGGCAAGTTTCTCACTTCCGGCAACAGGTTTACATCAATTGCCTTCAACCGAAAGATTTTACGTGGTGTTTGACATCGACTCATGTATTCACACCACGTGAATTGTACTGCAGTACCTTGAGGGTCATTATCATTATCGGTGATTCCTCTCGCACCTGTTAATAGCTTACATCATTGGCTGGTAATCGGGCGACATCTTTCCATGTTCAACACCAAAACATCTTTTCACATGGATCGACTTGTACTCCGAGCGAAGATTGAACGAGTTTGAAGACCCCAGATCTAGTTTCATCCATCTGAGCTGTGATATATTCAGGAAAATAAAGACATCAAATGTACTCCATAGCTTCATAGATAATCATACAAGCTAAAGGATGATGGCTCTACCAGAATCATTGGTATGCCACACAGACGATTATCTGTCCTATGTACATGAAAATGAATTTATAAAGCTGAGCATGGGAATTCCCGCCTCGGCTAAATCATGAAAATATTATGAAGATAATGTATTGTATTGTATCTTATTATAGGTCACCTTCCAGTTCAAAAAACCTCGAATCCTCATGATAAAGCATTTCACCTGACATTAGAAGCTTTACGATCTCATGCTTTAGGGGGCAATTGTTATAGACATATTTGGGAACTGCAACCACAATCACATATGTCCATAAACCAAGGGTTTATAAACCCCTAAAAGTGTTGTTTCATACCCTAAAGGATCAAGGTTAGCTAATTACATCATTTCCCAGAAGTTCTCCTTGAAAAACTACTCAGAACTAGTCAAAACTAGACCATACAGACTGCTCAGTGCTAAGGGTGCGATGCATCTCACTTGTTACACACAAGGGGTGCGATGCATATTGAAAATCCCTTCTGTAGGCTGTGATGAGTGAGAGCAGACAAATGGCAGAGGCAGTTTGCTAGGTGGAAACTCAGAGAATCTTCTAGAAACTACTCATATGACACTTGCCTCTCTGAATTTTCCTAGGGATGAGTAAGAGATCATGAAATATCTAAGTGGAACCAAGAACTATCAGTGAAATGACACTAATCAAAAACCCATAAGCTGACTCACCCATCTACAAATATATATATATATATATGGATTCCGCATCCCAGAGATCCAAAGGTTGGAATTTTGTAATGTGTAAGGAAGTGTTGTTGGCTTCTCTTTGAGACATTGTATTGTTGGGTGATCTAGCTTTTCATGAGGTGAAGAGGGCTTTCATGCTGGGAGGATGGCATTGGATTAGACAACTGGGTTGTAATCCTCTCTTCTACTACTTCTATCAATAAAGCTATTTGAGTTTTCCTCCATATACTTGTATATCTATGAAACTTGTATTTGTGTATGCATTTGTATGGTTAATGTACATCTAATTCTACATTTTTTGTGGTTATAGATCTCTATGCTTTGATGTTATTTTGTTGCTTCGACTCTATAGGCATTCTTTGAAGCAGGACAAGTGAGAAAGGAGTGGCAAAGCTCTATCAAAGGAGAGAGGAAACAAGCAAGGAGCCAAGCGAAAGACTAAGGT
>APFE031430248.1:19757-35685 GCA_000404065.3 Pinus taeda | reverse complement strand
GAAAGACTAAGGTTGGTGCTCTCTGCTTCTCTCTCATCTATCTCTCATAAAGGAAAACACAAGTTACTTTGAATTGTTTGTTTCTAAGATAGCTACCCATCTTAGTGGGACTAGTAAATCTGAGTAGACACTAATTTTCCCAGAAACAATAAGGCCTACTTTTCTGGTGATATACCTGAAGTTCCGCTGTCAGCACGCTGATAATTTCATTTAGAAAATGTGTACCGTGATCAATCATCAAAATATTTGGACACCTAAATCATGTCAGTACATACTCAAAGAGAAACTTCACAGTGTTCATGCCTATGTAATGCTTCACAGGTTGTGCCTCTACCCATCGAGTCAAATACTCAGCCGCGGTGATAATACTGCGCACCCGTCTTCTTTGCTTGAGGCTGAATGTGTCCCACAAAATCTATTGCCCATTTCTCGAAAGGTTGTAATGTCATCTTTGGGTTCAGAGGAAGCTCATCTCTCTACGATGGCCTACCAGTCCTTTGACACATGTCGCACACCCTGCAGTAGGCTTTTGAATCCTTATGGAGGGTTGGCCACCATAACCTTGCGCATAAAATCTTTTGCACAGTTGCCCTTCCTGCATAATGTCCTCCCGCAGCACCCCCATGAGCGTCTGTGAGGATACTGCTTCTTTCAAACCCCATTTCATATCGTCGCAATACTTCATCAGACCCCATTTTGTACAGATGTTCGACAATGACAAAAAAATTCTACCGCGTGCACTGTTAACTCCTTTTTCTGTTGGGTGGTGTAGCCTTTTGGGGCATTTCCTGTCATTAGGAAGTGTATGATGTATTCAAAGTGACCATCTATGATGCGCACTGCAAAGAGCTATGCATCAAGTAATCCTTCCTCCAAATTGGTGGGCTCTTCTCCCATTTCGATGTGTAACAGATGGTGTGGTCCCACATTCAGTCATCCAAGATTCACAATAACTTCAAAATCATACTCCTGGAACAATAACAACCAGCTACATATTCCCCCCCCCGACATAGGTTTATTAACAAGGTATTTCAACGCAGAATGATCTGTATACATCTTAAAATGTCCACCCAGAAAATAGTCTCTAAACTTTTGGAGGGCGTATACCATGGCTAGTCCTTCGTACTCAGTGGTGGAATAGTTCTTCTCAGCCTTGGATAAATTCTTGCTTGCAAGTGCTATAGGATGGTCCAATTCTCCTTTACCAGCCTATGTCAGCACTGCTTCCAGTGCTATACATGATGCGTCTACATGTACATGAAACTCCTTCTCCCAATCTAGGAAGACTAAAATCGGCGCGATGACCATTTTTCATTTTAGCACATCCAAGCTTTTCTGACAGTCCTCATTCCAACAAAACGTGACATCCTTTTTCAATAACTTCTCCATAGGCGCGGTGATATGGGCATAGCCCTTGATAAACTTCCTATAGTACCTAGTATGTCCCAATGTTGCACACGGTTGTATCACACTCCTTCGTGCCTCCAGGTTAATTATCATAGCGATATTCATGGGATCTACCATCAATCCCTATTCAAACATAGTCTAGTAATCAAAGTACACCTCCAGAAACTTATGAATGAAGTCTCTGAATGCAGCAATGACTATGTGCGAAACAATTGCAAGCGCATTCTTTAATCTAAAAGGAATTACGGTGTATTGAAAACATTCCCATTCAGTCATGAAGGTCATCTTGCTTCTATATTTAGGCACAATTTTGATCTGATGGTATCCATAGAACCCATCAGTGAAGGAGTACGTTTCCTAGCCACCTACATTATCCAATACCTCATCAGTAAATGGAATCAGGAAAGGATCATGCACGCAAATGTCATTCAACTTCTTGAGATCTTTGCATATCCTTATTTCATCCTTCTACTTCTTTTCTTGTACCACCATTAGGCTCACCCAATCAGATTCCTCCATGGGCTCAATGATGCCTATCACAAGCACCTTATCTAACTCTAAGCATACCTTCTCCTTATACTTCATATTGAGACAGTAAAGTCTTTTCTTAAATAGCTTCACATCGGGTTTTAACGTGATCTTCATAATGCCCATGTCTTCTATTATCCCATTTAACTCTGTAAACTTGGTAGGGAAAAAATCCTGGTATTCACGGAGCAATTCAACGACCTTATCTACCATTGTGTCATCCCAGTAATTTCCAACCTTAACAAATTTGGGCTCTACTTCCATGCCAATATTTATCTGTTTAGTTTTCAGCGGCGTGGTTATATCAAGATTCTCGATCGGTGGTCTCTTGACCTCGCGATGGCCCTCAGTTTCAGGGATATTAATCTTTCGGGGGTCCTCGTCTTCTTCTTCAGTAGTCATGTTATAGCATTCCAGCGCGTTGCTTAGTTGAGTAGTCCAATCGGGTTGAATCAAATCCAAAGGATCTTGCGGTATCCTAAATATCACTGATTTAACTTCTTGTAGTGCTTTGTTAATACAGTCAAACCCATCTTTGAATTTGAACGTCATTATGAACCCTTCACGCAAAATATCCCATTCTTTTGTGCCATGGTGGAGCTCTGTCTCCAAGTACTAGTTCATCGGGATGACGTCTAGGGTGTGACAAAACAAGTGCACCCATTCATGTTGGTGCTTCGCTCCATAGACCTTAGCCCATTGGCCAAGTTTTCACATGGATCATCCTTCCCGTCATACTTGTCCATCACTCATACCTTCGGCTTCCCAAAGCGTCTTCACATCATCCTCCTATACTTGCACCAATCATCAAAACTACCCTTGTGCGTACCCCACCATCTCCCAAGCATAGCGCGCAGTGCCTAGTCCAAAGCCTGGAAGCGCTGCTTCTCTGGTACTTCCCTCCCAAATGCATCCAAAAACACATCCACATCATTCAAGCCATCATAAGTGGGCATATTTCTTACCTCTGACAACATACAATGTAACGACTGGGTCATCATGTTACAGCTCAGTGTAGTTACTTCATGTAGCCAATTCTGCCAGTGCTCTAATTCTTCATCCCAGTCTGAGGTGTACGAACTCTCGTGATCCCATGCATTCATCCATCCACTGTCGAATTCACCCAATCTTGGTCTTACACTGTTATCTTATATATGCAGTCTAAATAATCATTACTTTCATAATCACGGACTATTTCAGTATAGCATGATCCTTCTGCAGGATCTAGGGGTAGTACTACGTGAAGAGATTTCTTTTTCAGATATCATCTTCTACTTCTTTAGGTTTATTACCCCATTCATGTCAGTAGCCCAATCAATTTCAAGGAGCGCAAGGTAGGGGTTGTCATCCACAATTTCTATTACTTCAAAATCATCCAATGCGCTTGCACCTTCAATATCTATAGTTACTCCTTGCAACCATCCCATGGGGATGATCTTATACTAATTTTCCATCCTTAACTGAATCAGAGACCATTGCAGTGTGTGTCTCCTATCTATGCAATGAGTCTCATCTCACATCCTGTCCTTGCCTTATGCTTAGCAATATTCTGTACCATGCGTGGTTAACCCGGAGTGTTTCTGGCACCTGCAGCAGCTTCATGCAGGTCTATAGAAAGGTTGTAAGCATAGAAGGGTCCATTTCCTAAACAAGTTTATCCTGGCTCCCTGAGGTAGAGGCCTTAGTGAAGCTCTTCTTTGCTTCCATGAACATTTCGTATGCGTGGTCCAAATCAAATTTAGCCTCCTTCTCTGGAGCTTTGCAAACCCACGCACTATCTTCATGTTATTTCCCCTTATCATCACCCATTGTAATTCCACTTCAAAGCACTATATTCACATTTGAATCTTCTTCGCGAGGCTCAGCCCTCATCATCTGCAGGTTCTGAATTGACTGCGAAGGTAGTACCCCTTTGTCGCATATCCTTGCTATCAATGTAGGATAGTCCTCAGTATCATGATCAAACTGAGTACAATATTTTCATTAGGGATGCGTTGAGTTAGTGAATTTGTGGGCATAGTGTCCTAGTCCTCCATAATTGTAACAGATCATCTGTCCCCGACCTTTGCCAAATCCTCCTCCGCCTCCACCTCCACCTCGTCTGCACCCCTAAATTCCTATCCGTGCCACCCTAGTGCCCTGGTCAAGAGGCCATGTTTCTACCTGAACTCTATAGGTGGGTGTTCTATCCATCATCAATTCATAACTTCAGCAATTGCACTCATCATGCCCTACCGACCTATAGAAGTTGCAGAACAGTTGTTGCAGTGTTTGTACAAACTTCTGTAGCAAATGACAATTATCAGTTGTATGTTTCCCTGCTACCTGACATATAGCGCACCAAAACGCAAGCCCTACACTCGGCCCTACTTGGGCTTCCAGCCTCAAAGGCCTTGGTCCTCCTCCTACAATACAATTCACAAAGACCGAGAAGTGGGCTTTGTCATGCCCTTGACCTTTACAATTTAGTCACCATATCTCTTCGTGCACCTCTGGCCGAACTATTCTATCCTACTTCAGAATTTTCATTTCGAGGCAAAGATTTTGCAACAACACAAGGATCTACTGAACCCCCAAACTCAGATCTTGTATCGGTGTTTCATGCAACCTTATTGCAATCTCCAAGGCCTCTCACTGAGTTGTAATATTTTTTTGTGACAACACAAACCTTAGGTGAGGCAGGAGCGAAGCCATGAACCATTTGCGGTGCTTTCCATCCATTAAATTCATGTTAGCTTCACGGATTTTACAATTTAACCTCTGATCCAACTCCCAAGGTGTCTCGCCTAGTTTCTTCATGATTTCCTTAAACCCCACAATCGACTACGCCTCAGATTTAGGCCTACTGAACTCTTTATTCACCGCAGCCTGGATCTTTGCCAAGGTACCATTTGGGTTATCATTATAGTACTTGATGTAGCAAGTTAGCATACGATCTTGCAAATCACTAGCCAACATCTCCTTCTTCATGTCATCATCTATGATGCCCTGAGCGTCCCATACAACTTTTACGACAAACCATAATTGGCTGGGGTCCTCATTTCCCAATCCCTTAAACAATGGCAGCGTCACTAAATTCGCTATGTTGAACTGTAGTGGAGGTGGTGGTGGTGTGGGCGAAGTCACAGGTGACGGTGGTGAAGGTGGAGGTGCTGTAGGTGGAGTTGGTAGTCACGGGAACCCTTGTTTTATCAACTGAACTGCACTTCACGGAGAAGCCTACGATACTCCCTCGTTGTCACTCAAAGGAGGTGAAATCAGTGGACTATATTCAAGACCCTTTCCTCCTTCGTTCCTGTGAGTCTTTCCACTTCGTGTATCTCTGAACATCAAGCTACCTGCATAACCCTCTTTTCACATAATAACATCTTAATCCAAGTATTTAAAGACTTCAATTACTTACCTGGTGGACCTTTGAAAAAGCGCTGCTCTACCTCACTGTAACTGACTGAGGTATCAACTACAAATTCAATCATAAACCCTCCTATGATATGATTGAGCCAATTATCAATAGAATAGGCAATCTTATCCTCAAAAGCTTCCAGTCTTTGTACTAACTCTGGGGTCCAGACAATAGGACCATCAAGCCTCTTCCTTCCTTGGCTATCCGCGAGCTTCGCAATCCACTCATATAACTCAACTGGAAAGGAACAGAAAAATATCTCGTGGATTTCTATATACAAGTACCTGTCTAACCATTGTTCCTTTTCGAGCCGCAAATTTCTGTTCTCATGCGCCGCAAATTCACGAATCTTCCTATCCAACCATCCTTTGATCTCTTTCTTAGTTGGATTCCAGTGGTACAACATCACACATCTCTCATGCAAATTCTTGGTCTCAGCAATGGAACCATTTTTTGGCTTTGTGGACTGTGACCTAGGTTCAGCATTAGTGATCCAAACAAATCCCTACACTACTGGCCCTTTGGGAATCAGCCCACGAAGTGCAAACCAAAGTCTCACACGAAGCAATATGGGGGTATGCTGGAACCAAGTTTCTGCACCCTGAGATGGATGTGATGTCGGTTTATACCCCCTGCTCCTGCCTTTGTGCAGGTCAGCCTTAGGGCTTATCGATCTACCCTCTATCTCGCCCTTCAATACCTTCGCGAAGGTGTACGATTGAGCTTCACGCAACCCTAACCAACAGTTCAGGTACTTTTGCACTTCTATGAAAATGTATTGTATAGGTTCCCAAGTTAGCTCAAGTGTTTAATTATTCTACCAATCAATTATAGTTATCATCACGTAAATTGATATTCTTACTTGTGTTCAATTAACAGATATAATCACATACATTCGCGCATCAAATAAACATTGTAATATAAACCCAAATCATACTGCAATATAATTAGATGCATTAACAGAGACGAAATACATAGTAATTGCGGAATAATTCTCTTTATTGATATCTCTAATTTAATACAAACTCTATCCACCCTATGCACACAGATGCAAGGATCCGTGCACTCGGACATGGACTTCTACCCTAGGCCTCTATGCACTTCGCTGCAAAGCCTCTACTTACGCTAAGGCCTGAAAACACTTAGACTTCTCCAAGCTAGATCATTCTGTAGAAACCATCTCAACTCTACTTTTCTACTAACTACATAGAGCTTACTTACTTAGCTCATTTTTATCCAACCCCATGATCCGCAGACCATGGGTAGATTTTTACAACCAACTTGACCCTTTACAAAATAAGGGTGGACAACCCTTTATGACTCTTGACACCTTCACGCTCCGCGACCACAAAATGTGGAGACTTTACAACTTTATTACAAGATTGTCCCAAAACATGGGCTTTTAGCCCCAAAACTACTCTTGGGGGAACCCGTTCCCAACATCCAGGGTGTATCACCAAGATTCATCATGATCTCTTTGAATCCCACAATTGATTGCACTTCAAACTTAGGTCTACTGAATTCCTTATTCAATGCGGTATAGACATTTTCCAACATGGACATCGGATTATCAGTGTAGTACTTAATGTACCACATTAGCGCGCGATCCTGCAAAGCACTAACCAATGTTTCTTTCTTCATTTGATCATTCGTGATACCCTGAGCTTTCCATACAGCCTTCGCGATGAACCAAAACTAGTCTGGATCTTCATTTCCCATTCCCTTGAACATAGGTAGCTTTATGGAGTTCGCCATATTGAATGGTGGTGGAGGGGGCAGTGGTGTAGCTGAAGGCACACGTGGTGGAGGTGAAGATGGAGGCAATGTGGGTGGATGGGGTATTCATGAGAACCCTTGCTTTATCAACTGAACAACATTCTATGGAGATGCTTATGCTGCTTCCTCGTTGTCACTCAGATGGGGTTCAATTGGTGGGATATATTCAAGGCCTGTCCTTCCCTTGTTCCTAAATGTCCTTCCACTTCACATAGCCCCAAACATCAAGGTAGCTGTAAAACCCACTTTTCACACATGAGTGTCTTAATCCAAGTATTTAACGATTTTAAATACTTACTTCGCGGCCTTTTGAAGAAGCATTTCTCAGCTTCATTGTAACTGACCGAGGTATCATTAGGGGATTTTTGAGGTCTAAAATGGGCCTCCAAAGAAAAATGTACAATCAAAATAAACTTTATAAGAACCAATAGTATTCAAGATGATGATGTCAACCATGGGGGATGATTCACCATTTTTGGAGTAAGAAAGTACAAAGATTAAAAAATAATAAAATAATAAAATTTCTTTTTCAACTTGTATTTTAAACTTATCTCCCTAAGTTTTTACTCAAATGTCGAGTGGAAGTAATCGTTAGATGCAAAATTTAATTCCTCATCCAAGGCGTACCCATGTTGCATACTTTTGTTGGACCCTACTACATGAAAAATGTGAAATACATGAAAAAATGTCATTGCAATCACGTTTTTCATATATTTCTCATTTGTCATGTAGCAGGATCCATCAAAAGTATGCAACATGGGTACTCCTTGGATGAGGAATCAAATTTTGCATCCAACGAGTGTTTTTGCTTGAAATTTGAGTAAACCCATACAAAGATAAGTTGAAAAATTAGTTTTATCTTTTTTCTCTGTAAAATTTGATGATGTAATATAATCTTATTTTATTATTTCCACTATTAATTTATAATTTCATTAGGAGGCCCATTTTAGACCTCAAAAATCCCCTAATGCAACCACAAACTTTCGCACAAACCCTCCTATGATATGATCGAGCCA
Source organism: Pinus taeda (assembly GCA_000404065.3). NCBI lineage: Eukaryota > Viridiplantae > Streptophyta > Pinopsida > Pinales > Pinaceae > Pinus > Pinus taeda. Next base: position 27,555 of record APFE031430248.1, on the reverse strand, counting down.
ATGGTGGATGACGCGCATGAACTTATCTTCAAAGGCTTCTAATCTCTGCACTAACTCCAAGGTCTAGACTATTGGAATATCAAGCCTCCACCTTCCTTGGTTGTCCGCTAATTTTGCGATCCACTCATACAACTCGATTGGGAAGAAACATAAGAAGATCTCGTGTATTTCTATGTACAGGTATTTATCCAACCACTATTCTTTCGTCAATCATGGATTCCTATTCTCTTGCACCACGAATATGTGGATTTTTTTATCCAACCAGTCTTCGATCTATTTCTTAGTTGGATTCCAATGATGCAACATCACACATCTCGTTATGTAGATCTCAGCCTTAACAACATAACCATTTGTTGGCTTGATGGGCCTTGACCCAAGTTCAACATTAATTAGCCAAGCAAATCCCTACACTACTGGCCCTTTCGGCATCAATCCACGGAGCACGAACTAAAGTCTCACCCGAAACATTATGGGCAGATGTAGTAACCAAGTTTCCACACCCTGAGATAGTTGTGATGTCATTTTATACCCTAACATTTCCTTCATGCAAACCTATAAGCTCTTTAGGGCTTATTAATGTACTTCTCTTATTTGGTTTTGAAATCTTTGCGAAGGTCTTTGATCATCCTTCGGTGACCCTAAATAGTCAATTCAGACATTTATGTGCCTCTATAATTACTCTTACTTTATGTGTCTACCCATATTAGCTTAATTATTAGTTAACTTCAACATGCATTATGATTATCTTCACGTAAACATATACTCTTACTTGCATTCATATTGATGAGCCCCAGAAATGGGTAACTATATGGGCTCATTTTGCCTATTGTTTCCATTTAATCCACCATTCTCCATAGTTTTGTGCATGTTTTTGAGTATATTTATGTTAATTGAGTGAATGGCGATAGTCACTTTACTACAAAGTCTAATGAGTGTTTATCGCAGGTTTTTGGACATTTTTGGACCAAGACCAGGCATTTATGAGCAGATTGACAGCCAAAACTCAAAGAAACCAAGTTGAGGACCTATAGGAAGGGTGTCTCCTACATTGATGACCCCTTCCTCGAGTTCTCCACCAGCAGCTCGGAGTCCAAAGGCCACCACATTGATAATCCCAAGGGCAGCCGAGCAAGTCTAGTGAAGTTATTGTTATCTGCAAGTTTTGGCAGCAGAGTTCCTAAAGTTTACGAGGACTATTGGGAGACCTCAACTTGCATAAATAAGAAGACCTCAGGCCTCATTAGGTTAGCTATTGAACAGTCTATTTTCGCACTTTAGTGCAGCTCTGCATTCAGCTCATTTTGGAGCTCTTTCTGTAGACAGTTTTGTGATGTGACAATTATTTTTTTATCAATGAAGATGAGTTCAACCTTGAACCAGAATTGATCTTTCTAAGGGGGGTGTAGCTCTTGGGGTTGGGCCCAACCCAAGTGCCCAATACCTCCTTCTTGTATTTATATGTGTTTTTCTTGTATTCATGAAATAATTTATGTTGTTTAGATTAAATCTTGCTTTGTTACTTAGGTTGTTTTTGATGATTATAATAGTTGTTCTAGTTTCAAGATTGATTAGGTAGTTTTTTGCAATAATAGAAGAAGAATCACAAAAAGTCCACCAAGCAGGCCTTGATCTCCTTTCTGCCTTTGTGGAACCATGAATTGAGACCAAGGCACTCTTGCTGCCACCAAAACATTGTTTTTGCTTTCCAATGCAATTGCTAGTGTGTGATTTCGAGTTGGAGAAGTTGATATCAGTTGTATTTACATGCTTGGATTTTTCCTTGTTCAATTTTCATAGCTTTCTTGCATCATTTCCTGTCCATAAAATTTTGTTCAACACTTTTCTAGTTTTTAGGGCAGAATTAGGTTAAAATAGGTAAAACTTTGTTTTTTTTTTTAATTCTCCTTGAATTAGTTTTTAGAAGCAGGTGTGTAGCTCACTTGAACACCATCCCAGCTTATCATCCTTTCATCACCCAACCTACTTCCTCCCATTTCTCAAGGTTTTCTCCACTCATTCGATATACTTTCCCAAACTTCCTTAATTTCTACATTCTTGTACAAAATCGCTTTCTTATCCTTTGAACCAATCCAACCATCCCTGTCATTTTTTATCTTCATTCACAGAGTCCTAGATCCTCTAACACCCTCATCCAACCTTCACTTCCTTTTTCCCACCATTTTTCCACCTCCAACCCTTCAAAAATCACTTTCGGCCTTTTCTTGTAGAACTTCCTGTAGATCCCCCGCAGACTTCCTGTAGAAGTTCATGCAAGCGATTTTTCAAAGTTTGATCACAATGGAAATATCCAGAAGGGTGTTAGGGACTCCTTAAGTCCTCCCCAAACCTTCCTCATCATCCGCAATAGCCAACTCCATCTCTCTTCACCATCAAACCTCTGCATAGTCACAAATAGTTAAAACACAAACATAACAATTCTGCATAAAGTTGCTCAAAAGTACAAAAAGATGGTTCTTCCACATTTTCCTTCAGAAATAGCTTAATTACATGCATTTTACCTTGATAGTAGTCCATGGCATCCATTTCAGTAATTTCATCTCTTTTTCTTGCAAAAGTAGGGTTAGTGGGTAAAACTAGGGTTTGTTAGGGTTTGCATTTCCTTTTAGTTTTCATCTTCTTTCTGCAAGTAGAATAGCCTCCTTTGAGTTAGCTTTCTTCCATCATAGCTAAAAGCTTCTTCTGAGAACTCATAGAAGTTGACTTGAGCTCCTATTGAACATGTGGCAGCTGATCAAGTGACAGCTTGCAATAAGAGCTAGTACTTGTGCATACAGCATCGTCGCTTCCAAGTTTGTTACGAACTACCAGGTTGATAAAAGTAAAGAAGGGAGCCCTAGGAGTTGTAGCATTATTGCTACAATAATGGAGCTCACCACCTCATTTTGGCATCATTGCCGGGGAAGCATCAAAGTATTTGTGATTACTGCTTTTTTTCTATTTTCTACTGCAACATCCTGCTAAGTAGTTTATTTCAGCAAGAGTAGAGTAGTTGTTTCATTTCCATTCTGCAATTTCATTTCTGCAAAAGTAGATTAGACATTTCCTGCTTTCATTTCATTTCAGAAAGCATAGACTAGACATTTTTTTCTTTCATTTCAATTCTGCAATTTCATTTCAACAAGTGTAGATTAGATATTTCCTGCTTTCATTTCAATTCTGCAATTTCATTTCAGCAAGCGTAGATTAGACATTTCCTACTTTCATTTCAATTCTGCAGGCATAAATTAGTCATTTCCTACTTTCCTTTCAATTCTACAATTTCATTTCTATAAAAGTAGATTAGATATCTCCTTCTTTCATTTCAATTCTACAATTTTCATTTCAGCAAGGTTTATTTTAAGTAGCTACAATTTGTTGTTTAATCCATTTCAAGTTTTTGCAGGTACAAGCAGAAAAAGAAGCAGAAAAATCCAAAAAAAGAGATTATCTTTCATGCCTCATAGGAATAGAGACAATTCAGGAAAATTCCTACCCAACACCCCCAACACATCACTAAGTCACTCTTCTCTCTTCTTTGGTGGCAGTGATCCAGAAGAACCTATAGGTGAACCTCCAAAGATATACGAAGATCCTATAACAGAAGAAGAGCAAGAAAACATTCCTCCGGATACCATGGTTGAAAACAGAAATGGTAGAGGAAATGGGGAGAGAATATAAGGCACCTTTCCCATCCAATAGACTAATGGGGACACAAAGATGATAAACATAAGTCCCTTAGCCTTACCTCACTTACATGGATTGACTACTAAAGACCCTGATACCTTCTTGTTTGAGTTTATTGTCCTTTGTCGAACCTATGACTATGCAGAAGACAAACAAAAGTTGAAACTCTTTCCCTCTACCCTTAAGGATGCAGCACTACATTGGTTCATGGGGTTACCTGGAAACAATATCACAACTTGGGCTCAGATGCAGCAAGCCTTTAACAACAAATACTGGGATTACTGTAGGTCAAAGGAAACAAAGGAACAAATCTTTCGGATGACCATGGGAAGTGATGAATCTTTAGAAGACTATAAAGAGAGGTTTCAACTCAGTTATAAAAGGGTCAGGTGCACACTTGACCCCGAATCTCTGAAGCTGGTTGTGCTTCGAGGAGTCATTGAAAACCTTCTAGATACCCTCCATTTGCTGGCTGGGGAAGACATCTACCAACTACCTTATGATGACATAAAGACTGTGTTTAGAAACCATTATAGGGAAGCCAGAAAAAGAGGTACGGGAAGTCAACTTTTAGCTAATGCCCCCTTATCCAAAAATGAATTTGCAAATCAGATAGATGATTTTAAAATCGAGATGAGATAGTCCATTGCCATGCAAATGGATACCTTGTGAATCCAAAAGAAGCAAGAGGAAGCTGAGAGGGCTTTGGCCATCTTTTGTCCCAGATGCACTAGAAAGCATCTGAGGAATGAGTGTCCATTGCACTCCATAGTAGTGTGTTTTGTCTGTGAAGAAGACCATCCTACCAATCAGTGTCTGTCCTTACCCGAATTTTAATCTATGTACCAAGGGGCTGAAGGAGCCACTGAACCACTCGAGTTCATGAACCAAAGGAGGCCACATGGACCTAGAACTTACCAGTAGGGAATACAAGGGACCTCCTAGAATTATTACCACCCCAATCAATCCACTCACATACCTTCTTGGCGTCCCCCTGCTCATCCTTCCTGGTCCACACCCCCTCCTTAGTCGTATCCATCTCAATACCATACTCAACCTGCTGCTCATTCGTTTCATTCTCAAGTTCAACCACAACCTCAGTGGAATGCACCTCATCAAGGGTGGAGGCCCCAATACAACTCTCCTCCCACTCTTTTGACTCTACCACCTGCTCAACCACAACCATTACCTCCTGCTCCTCCAACAACCCAAAATACCTGCTCAACTGAACCCAAACCCCAATAACGGACAGGCCCAACAGGTATATACTGGAGAAACAACATGCCCTACCTATGCTATGGAGATTTAGGAGATCAACCTATATCTGGGAAGGTCCTCCCAGATAGCCAACCTCCTCCTAAGGAGGACGAAGAAGGGAAATAGGAAAGTGAACCAAAAGCCATTCCACCCTTTCCTGAGAGCCTAACTGGAACCACACAACCGACCCCAGAAGAAATTGAACTTCTGGGAGAACTAAAACAGTTATGTGTAAAAATACCCCTTCTCCAAGCCATAATGGATGTGCCCATATACAAAAATATGATCAAGGAGAAATTCTTTAAACACCCAGGCAGGTGAAGGAGCCCAACTATCAATGTCATAGGACAACTATCTGATCTGATGTTGGGGCAGGTAATTTGTCCAAAATATCTAGACCCTGGGAGTCCAGTAGTTGACGCCCACATCAATGCCACCATAATCCCCCATACCTTGATTGATCTAGGGGCTGCCATTAATGTGATGACCAGGGACACTATGCTCAAGCTCAACCTTCAGGGTTCCCTAAGAAAGACCTCGACAGTACTGCAGTTAGCAGACCGCTCCACCATGACCCCCAAGGGGATTATGGAAGATGTCATGGTCTCTATTGATTCCTAGGAGTACCTCGCTAATTTATTATTTCTCCAACCATAGGCAAAGCTCACTGGGTATCCTCTCAACTTGGGAAGACCTTGGTTGGCTACTGCAGATGCCTACATCAACTACTGAGCTGGGAACATGACAATCAAGAATGGGCATATGTCCAAGCAGCTAGTCCTCTATCCTCTTGCCCAACCTCTACTGGAACATGATTTACCCCTCTAGTTGGAGGAGGAAGACAAGGATGAAGTCTACTCTGCACAATTGTGTACAATAGAAACTACCATGGGGGGTCTACAAACCGAGGATGATCTTATTGAAAACTTGATCCCGAATCCACCCCCGAGTGAATTCCCATTAGAAGAGTTGGTGGAAGAAATCCAAGCCAATGCTTCAGTTGATCTCTGTGTGGTTGATCCAACCTCTCTTTGAGTTAAGAAGAAATTTGGCCCACAAAGAACCTTGAGGATCAACTCATCCCTATCCACCTCTCAGGAGAAAGAGCTGTGTAGCTTCTCAAAGAATCACTTGGATTCTTTTGCTTGGAGTTATAAGGAGATGAAGGGAGTCCACCCTTCTTTCTGTACTCATCAAATTTACATTAAGGAAGATTGTAAGGTAGTTAGGCAGCCTCAAAGGAGATTGAATCCAGCCCTCAATGACATTGTCAAAGAAGAACTGCAAAAGCTGCTGGATGCAGGATTCATCTACCCCATCTCTAACAGTGAATGGGTTTCTCCTTTTGTGCTAGTGCCAAAGAAAAAAGGGAAGTGGAGAATCTGTGTAGATTATCGGGAATTAAACAAAGCCACCAAGAAGGACCATTTCCCTTTGCCTTTCATAGATCAAGTGTTAGATGGTCTGGCAAGGAAGAAGTTTTTCTCTTTCTTAGATGGGTTTAGCGCGTACAACCAGATCCGAATCAGCCCGAAAGACCAAGATAAGACCACTTTCACTTGTCCATGGGGTACCTTTGCCTACCGAGTCGTTCCCTTTGAGTTGTGCAACGCTCCTGCCACGTTTCAGACAACAGTACTGAGAATATTTGCTGAGCTGGTTCATGATTCAATGGAAATCTATATGGATGACTTTACCCCTTATGGTTCCAACTACCAAGAAGCATTGACTAACCTAGGAAATTTTTTAGCCAAGTGTATTGAAATTAACCTATCCCTCAGTCCTGAAAAGTGTGAATTCTTGATGACTGAAGGGTGTTGGGTTGTGTTATATTCTTTCCACGACTAACCTACGTAGTGAACTGGGGGGTTAGAGGGGGGGTGGAGCCCCCCCTTCATTGCGCCGATTACGCAGCGGGGGGTGGGTAGCCCCCCTCTACGGGGTTTGGGGCAGCGCCCCGAGAAAAAAAAATTTGGGCCCTATATTAGGTTGGGCGAACCTACCTATGGTTTTCGGTCCATGGTATTGGATGCTTCGGCATGTATAAATATGTATTGTAACATTGAAAGTTACATAATGAAAAATCAAGGTGGTAGTCTCGGTTTTGAGATCTAGTGGGAAATCTCTGTGTATATGTGTTTTATGTGTTATGCTCTCGCATTTTTATTTTTCCTGTGATTTAGAATTCGTATGTAGGTAATTTCTGTACGAGGTTAAAACATACATTTGGTATCCGAGCTGTTTTGGCTTCAAGGGGACGCCTTTGTTGCTGAGGGGTTTTGCTCGGGCCTGTGGTAGACCCTGTTCAGTGGGATATCTGCGAGATCGATTCTGGTGGTGAAAGTAGATGGCGAGCAGCGGAAAGATAGATATTGAGAAGTTCAATGGTCAGAGTTTTGAGTTATGGAAACTCAAGATGGAGGATCTATTGGTGGATAAAGATCGGTGGATCGCGGTAGATCCGGGTACTAAACCAACGGGAGTGACCGATGAAGAATGGAAGAAGCTGGATCAAAAGGCAAAGAGAATAATATGATTGTGTGTCTCAGATTCAGTATTGCTGAATGTATCAGGGGAAGCTACGGCGAAGGCTCTGTGGGACAAGTTAGGGACTTTGTACCAATCTAAGTCTTTGGTGAATAAACTATTCCTGTGGAAAAAGCTGTATAACCAGAGGATGAAAGATGGAGACTCGGTGACAAAGAATCTGAATGCGTTTAATAATGTGGTAAGTCAATTATCGTCTATTGATATTAAAATTTTAGATGAAGATAAGTGCATCAGTTTGTTGTGTTCTCTACCAGATTCGTGGGATAGTTTGGTTATTGCAATAGGTAGCAATGCAACTGCTTTGCAG
>APFE031430248.1:2526-15866 GCA_000404065.3 Pinus taeda | reverse complement strand
GCACATGTTTTTTGGACGCGATGGTTTTTGGTCCATGGTATTGGATGCTTCGGCATGTATAAATATGTATTGTAACATTGAAAGGAATATAATGAAAAATCAAGCTGGTAGTTTTGGTTTTGGGGTCCAGTGGGAAATCTCTGTGTATATGTGTTTTATGTGTTATGCTCTCGCTTTTTTATTTTTCATGTGATTTAGAATTCGTATCCAGGTAATTTTTGTACGGGGTTAAAACCTACAACTTCCAGAGCTGCAACATCCATTTGAAACTGAGACATATGCCTCAGACTATGCTATTGGTGTAGTCCTCACCCAGCATGGGCATCGAGTGGCCTATCATAGTGAGACACTTTCTGATACAATTCAGAAGTACCCCACCTACGATAAAGAGATGTATTCCATTGTGCAGGCTTGCTGGAAATGGAAGCATTACATTCTGGGGAAGGAGATGGTCATCCACACAGACCACTGACCTCTTCAGTTTATACATACAAAAGGGAAGTTGTAGAATGATCGCCATCAAAAGTGGTCTACATATATGCAACAATTCCACTTGAACATTAAATACAAAAATGGTAGCACCAATAATGTTGCATACTGCCTCAGTTGACCCCCAGTTGCAACACTGACTACTATTCTAAACTCTTGTGTCCACGAATCCTCTGGATGTCCACAGCTATAAAAAAATGATCCAAAGTTCGCCTCAACATACCAGATGCTAGTAGATGGAAAGCAAGTTCCTGATTTCCACCTCCAAGATGCATTATTATGCTACCTAGGCCACCTTTGTGTTCCTTCAAGCGAGCGTGCCTAACTAATTTGGGAGGAGCACTACAGTCGGGTTGCAAGACACTTTGATGTGGAGAAAACTGTGGCTATAACACAAAAGTACTTTTATTGGCCCAAACTCTGACTATATGTTTCCAGTTGGGAAATATATCAAGTCCTACACTTCCTTCACCATCGCAAGGCAAGCATCAAGAAGCAAGGCCTATACACTCTTCTACCTACTCGTAGCCAGCCGTGGCAATCCATTTCCATGGAATATATGTCTAGCCTCCCTTCTACCAAACATAGTAATGACTATGTATTTGTGCTTGTACACATATTTTCTAAGATGGCTATATTGGTGGCCTGTAAGAAGAGTATCACAGTAGAGGAAATTGCCAAACTCTTCTTTTAGCGAGTATGGGTACATTTTTGGATCCCGCAGACCATTATATCAGATTGGGATAACATATTCCTTAGAACATTCTAGTCAAGCCTCTGGACATTATTGGACACTAGCTCACCAAGTCGACTACCTTCCATTCCCAAACTGATGGCCAGGCGGAGGTCTTCAATAGGATGATAGTGCACATAATCCACATGTACAACTCCAAGCATCCATGAACCTAGGATGATATTCTTCCTTATGTGCATCATAGTTATAATAGAGCTCTCCATAGCTTGACTGGTCATAGTCCCTTTCAAGTGGGTTTAGGATTTCAACCATTGAGTCTGATTAATGTTGCCATGCCACATGCGACTACACAAACATAATCCACACATGTATTGTCCGAGGCTTATAAAGTGACCAGATTTATTGAACACATCCAAAAAATCCTCCAGTAGGTTCATGACATCTTGGAGAAGTCAAATTCCAAGTACTAGGAGCGACATGATCAACATCAGGTGCCACACAAGTTTTAGGTGGGTGACAAAGTTTGGTTACATTTGTAGAAAGAACGCCTTATCGGATCCCATCAGAAGTTCATACCACTCCGATATGGTCCTTACACAATTACCAAGGCTATGGGAGACAATTCTTTTGAGCTCATTATTCCCCCATTCCTTGGCCTGCACCTAGTGTTCAATGTGGATCACCTTCGACCATACTTCCCACCATTACTAGACACATCAAACATTGAAAAACAACTCACACCAATAGAGTTAAACCCAGACTGCATGGAACATGCAACAACTGATCAAATTGTGGACACTCAGGTCAAGAACACTCACCAATAGAAGATCCAACTATATTGGGTTGTCAAAGCTGGCCAACTCCTACACCAAGGCAAGTGGCTCACTAGTGACCAAGTTCAAGAGAAGTTTCCCCTTCTCATGGAGGCACTCAACACAATGGGGACCATTCCTTCCTAAGGGGGGAGGGCTGATCCAAGTGGATGTTTGTGGCTACCCTCCTATTCCACTTGGACCCCCACCATTGTCTCTTTCAGTTTTTTTAGTTTCCTTAATTGTGGCACAATTTACTATTTTTGGCAGTTTTTTGGGTCCTGAACTTCTCGAGCTGTTTTGAGGCCCTAAACGACATTTTTTTGGGAAAACTAGGGACAACACAAGTCCTAGCCCCATGTTAGGAACTTGGAAATTGTATTTATCAGATACATATTTCTAACGAGGTATTGTATGTGTCAAATAGAGATCGTATGCCAAATTTATGACCTCGGGAAGTTGATGTAATAATTTACCCAAACGAGGCCCATAGTTTTGGCGCTTCATCTCATAGGGTTAGCTTTTTGGATGTTTACGGTTTACCATTATTTCTCAATAATAAGTAGGCCCTCGAGATTCATTGTAACATAGTTTAGAGGCATATAGCCTCCACATCTCTTCTGAGAGATAAGCTACCATCGCCTGAGCTAGTCTTATTTCCATTTTATTTGTAAGCATATTTTAGTATTTGATATTAATGAAATGAAGTGTTATTTCTACTGCATCCCTGTATTTATGGTTATATCTGTAATTTTTTGTGTTCCTATTTAAGTTCGGATCATATAATCTCTGATAAAATTTGGAAATACCCCACCTATGATAAAGAGATGTATTCCAACGTGTAGGCTTGCCGGCAATGGAAACATTACATTATGTGGAAGGAGATGATCATCCACATATATCACTGACATGTTTCGTTTATACAAACACAAGTGAAGTTGCAAAATGACCACCATGAGAAATGGTGCACACACTTGCAACAATTTCACCTGAACATTAAGTACAAGAACAATAACACTAATAATGTTGAGATTTCCTAAGTCGGTCACCAGTTTTGGCATTGAAAAATATTATCGACTCATGTGGGAATGAGAATTTTGGATGCTTGCAACTTTACAAAGATGATCCAACATTCGCCACCACATACTAGATGTTGATGGATGGTAAGCAAGTTCCAAACTTCCACCTCTAGGATGCACTGTCATGCCACTTGGGACACCTTTGTTTTCCTTCAAGTGAGTGTGCCAAGATGATTTGGGAGGCACACTACAGTGAAGTCGCAAGAAACTTTGGCATAGATAAGATAGTGGCAGTATTATAGAGGCATCTTTATTGGCAAAATATCTGATAGGATGTTGGAAAATATATCATATCCTGCATTGCCTATGCCATCACTAAGACACCCATTAAGAAGCAAGGCATGTATACTCCTCTGCCTACTCCTAACTGACCCTGGGAATCCATCTCCATGGAATATATGTTTGCAATTCCTTCTAACAAGCATGGAAATGATTGTGTATTTATGGTCATCGATAGATTTTCTAAGATGGCCATAGTGGCTTCCTATAAGAAGAGTACCATAACAAAAGGAAATACCAAACTCTTCTTTGAATGAGTGTGGGTACATTTTGGGATCTCACGGAACATTATATATGATCGAGATAGAAAGCTCCTAAGAACATTTTGGTTGAGCCTCTGGTCATTGTTGGACACCAATCTCACCAAGTTAATTTCATTCCACCCCTAGATTGATGGCCAGACAGAGGCCATCAATAGGATGATGATGCACATACTATGCATGCACAACTCTAAGCATCCGTGAACAACAGATGAGAGTATTCTGTATGTGAAACACAATTATAACATAGCTCTCCATATCTTGACTGGCCACAACCCCTTCTAAGTGGGCCTAGGATTTCAACCATTATGTCCAATTGATGTTTCACTTCATCTTGCAACTACATAGGAAGAATTTGCACATGTTCAATCTAAAGCTAATAAGGACACGAGGTTTGTTGAATGCATTCAACACAACTTCCAACAGGTTCATGAAATCTTGGATAAAGCCAATGCCAAGTAAAAATAACCACATAACTAACATTAGGTATTACATAAGTTTCAGGTGGGTGACAAAGTTTTAGTTTCATTTACAGAAATAATTCCTTGTCTGAGCCCATTGGAAGCTTCGCCCCTCCAATATAGGACTTACACCATCACCAAGGCTATGGGAGAGAATGATTTCGAGCTCAACATCCCCTCATTCCTTGGCTTACACCATGTTACCCACCACGTATGGGTAGTGTATATAGGAGAAAGCGTTTCTCCTAGATGGTCCTCAGCCAATAGCCAATAGTCCCATGCAGCCACTAGATAGCTCGATGTGCCATTATCTCTGCCAATTGAGCTATCCATGTGGTCCCTTGCCCACTTGTTATGATTGTATGTTTGAAGGTGGGCGTCTCGACCCCAAAGGTATGGATTTTCATTGGTATAGTTGAGTAATTTTCGTCACCTTTCATGAGAACTTTTGGGCATGGATTGGTGGGGGGATTTGGCAGAAAGAGTGGGTTAGGTTTGTATTCTTGTCTTTGCTACCCGATATCATGGTTACCCTTGTATCCTAGTCCAGGGAGATCTCCTTTACTGTCCATTAACTTTAGTGTTAGAACTACATGGGAAATTCTGATTTTGGTTGCGTGGTCCCACTTCCTAATACCACCTACATCACTCCCCTTCCACTCATTTTAGCCACATTCATCTCTTTTCCCATCCAGGTCCACATGTGTCCACTGGGTTTACCTGGGGTTAGCCTCTCCCTCCCCATGTCCACACCTTGGGTTGGGCTTGGAATGATGCCCCAGAGGTTGATGCAACTAAAAAGAAAATAAAAAGAATAATTTGGCCACTCTCAATAGGAAATGTACCACAAGATGGAAAAAATGACCAAGATATACAAATTTAGCATGTGAAAAATCCAAACATGAGTTATACCCCTTATCTATGGCCATCACCCTAGTTCCTATGGGACCTAGATGAGCTCCATCCATCATTAAGGAACCCATGATTATCCCAACCCTTGGTGGAAGATGAACTGCCCCACCTTAAGGTGGTAACCATTTCCATATACTACACATCATGCTCTCATCCCTTATTGCCTTGAGCAGTTATGAAGAAAAATAAATCAAAGGAAAAAGGCATATGAAGAAGGGTGAAAAATAAAGATCAGGGTAACTCATGTACCATGATTTTCTCCCTCCTACTCTCATATAGCTAGGTGTGGGCTTCCCTTATTATTTCTACCCTTATACCATGAAATGTGGTGAGGATGCTTCCCCTGATCCTCATTCTGCTTCATTAATACCTCATACCAAGGACATGTCACCCCCTTTAGAGGTTGAAACCAACTAATAGGGTCCTTGATTAACCCCTATTGAGCTAAGAGACACTTGTACAGGCCAAAGACCATTATGGAAGGGCATGCCACGATGAAGTGCCACATTGGTTCCATGACTTGTAAGCTCTTTTACTTGATTATTCTAATGACTTGTTATATTGGAGGGCAAGGGGACACATAGTATATTATGTAGGATTGCAGGTGGTTTTCCATTTGGGACTTGGTCTCCCTATATGAGGTCCTAGCCCTCCAAAGGGATACATTGGCACTTATGAGCTGAGCGTTGAGAGCCATGGGCCTCCACCATAGCGGAGAGTACTTCATGGATTCCTAGCACCACTCATTTATTGCTCATGTTACACCTTTTGGATTTCCTTGTTTTCTTTTTCCTATTTCTTTTCCTGCAACTGATTCTTATACAAGACATTTTCATTGAATATTACATCTTTGCTCCTAATGATTTTGTGATTTTCATAATCATATAAGCGATAACCAAAATCATTAACACCATATCCAATAAAGATACATTTCTTTGACTTTGCCTCAAGCTTTGTTCTATTTTCTTTATTAATATGGACAAAGGCCTCACAACCAAAAGGATTTAAAAAAGAGTAGTTTACTTTTTTTCATGTCCATGCTTCCTCTGGAACACCACCATCCAAGGAACTTGAAGGTCCTCTGTTTATTAGATAAACAGTAGTATCTACAGCATTTGCCCAAAATTGTAAAGGAAATCCTGCATGCAATCTCACACATCTTGCACGCTCCATGATTGTTTTGTTCATCCTTTCTGACACACTATTTTCTTGTGGTGTTCTTGGAATTATCTTCTCTTTGCGAATTCTATGCTCTGAACAGTACCTATCAAACTCTTTGCTGCAATATTCACCTCCATTGTCTGATCTGAGACACTTCAATTTCTTTCCTGTCTCAATCTCAACCAAAGCTTTCCATTTATTGAAAGTATAAAATACATTAGATTTTTTCTCAATACAATAAATCCAAGTTTTTCTAGTTGCATCATCAATAAAAGTAACATAATAACGAGAGCCACCAGAGATGATACTTGAGCAAGTCCCCATACATCTGTATGCACAAGCTATAATTTTTCGCTCTTCTTTTCTTTCCCAACTCTGAGAAATCTGACTCTCTTATGTTTTCCATAAATGCAATTCTCGTAAAAGTCCAAATCAACATTCTTAAAAACCGGAAACAAATTCCTTGAGTAAAGAGTCTTTATCCCCTTTTCACTCATGTGTCTAAGCCTATGATGCCATAATGTTGCGTCTGCTCCTTTGGAAATTAAAGCATTAACAGAGTTAGAAATACCATTGCATAAATACAATGTACCAACCTTTTTGCCTTTTGCTATTACCAGGGCTCCTTTGGTGACCTTCCAAGCTTTATCTGTGAAAGTTGTCACACAACCTTCACCGCCTAACTACCCTGTTGAAATCATATTTTTCTTCAGATTTGGAACATGCCTTTCCTCCTTTAGTAGCCATTGGTTTCCATTTTTCTGTTTTACAAGAACCTTACCCATTCCAACAATTTTATAGGGTTTATCATCACCCAAACGGACTTGTCCAAAATCTCCTTGAACATAGTCATGAAAATATTTCTTATCAGGTGTGGCATGGAATGAGGTCCCTAAATCTACCACCCAGGAATCAGTAATATTTTCAAAAGAAAGAATCAAAGCATCCTGTAACACCTCATCTGTCACATTTGCTTCATGATTGTTTTCTTGTTGTGCATTTCCTTCTTTTCCCTTCCGAGATCTACAGTCTTTCTTTAGGTGTCCTTTCTTTCTGCATTTCCAGCACACTATCCTCGATCTAGATTTGGATCTGCCTTTCCTTGAATTACTGTGATATCTTGAGCTCTTTCTTCTTTCCATTTTTCTTCCCCTAGACTCTGCACTCAAAGCATTACCCGATGTCTCACCGGAGCTTTTCCATCGCATTTCCTCGCTAAGGATAGCACCAATAAAATCATCAAACTCTAAAGTACTAGACCTAGAAACAAAGTTACTAATGGCCATTACTAAACCATTCCAACTATCTGGCAATGAGCACCAGAATAATAGAGCTCTAACTTCATCATCAAAGTTTACCCCTACAAAACTTAACTGACTTGTAACAGTACTAAAATCATTTAAATGGTTTGCAACAGATCCACCTTCCGACATCTTCATATTAAATAGCCATTTCATAAGAAATACCTTGTTTGAGGCCGAGGGTTTTTCATATAGTTTCACCAACGCCTTAATCAAACGCTCTGTCGTTGTTTCCTTTGAAATGTTGAAGGCAACTGACACTGTGAGGCACAACTGTACTGTTCTGAGTGCCTTTCTATCGAGAAGGTTCCATTCTTCATCTATCATACTCATTGGCATATTTGTTTTTCTGCCCAATGGTAGGTACATATCTTTCTGATACAGATAATCTTCCATTTGCATCTTCCATAGCGAGAAGTTTTGGCCGTTAAATTTCTCGACCCTAAACATACCATCTTCCCCCACTGCTCCCACTTGAACGAGGAACCCTTCTTTCCTGCGAGTTTATCATCCAAATAGACCTTTGGCTTTAATACCAGTTGTTAGAAAATTATATATTACAGAGCAATGGAACACATAGAATATTGCATAAATATAAACACAGAAAACGCATAAAAACAGAGAGACACAGATATATGTGGTTCACCCAGTTTAGACTACGTCCACCTCAAACAACTAGTCCTTCCTTTTTATTATCCAACAAAATGAAGAGACACAACCTATAATAGATCCGTTGTAATATCCTTTGTTTTCTCTCACAGTCTCACCTCTCTGTTTCTCACTTGGAGAATACACATCTATTCCACAACCTCAATACAATGAACTCATACAAAGAGAGGGGTTGCCTTCTATGGCAAAAAACCCTAAACTAAACATAAGTTCTACTGTCAGATCATCTGCCTAATGAACGACCAAGATTGACTAGAAATTACTATACTTTTACAAGGCAATTTTACATCTATTTTTAGCTTCGGGGATGCTACCCTTGAAACCCCCGTCGGGGGACCGCTAGCCCCCCTTGGAACCCCCATGGCGGGGACAAGTCCCCCTCGCACCCCCCCGCGTGGAGGGGTGTACAAACTTCCTGGGGTATACATCCGGCTGAAACAAAGACCTCTAAATAATCGTGCTCCACACCCAACATATATAAACATCCTTCTATGGAGGGAAAACCTCTTATGCTCTCAATAAGTCGGGATCCCTCTTCCACCTCATGAAATAAATAATTGCCTATGCACAATTCTTTGAAAAATGAAAAAAATAAAGTAAAGGCGTAAGAAGAGAAAGGCTTCTTGTGCAAAGAGGTGAATAAAGTAACTCCGTCGAGGTATTGCCCAGGCTCACTAGTAGCAGAGCAATTCTTGTGTTCCTAAAGTGACTCCGTCGGGGTATTGTCCAAGCCTGCTGGAAGATGAGCAACACTAGAGATGAAACTAAAACTCTGACAATATATATTACTTGTGCATCAATATACCCCTCATCCCCAATTGAAACAACTCATATGACTTGGCTTGGTATGTGTACTGCCGATAAAGAGAATGGTAGGGACTACATCTTTAACTCAAGCTACTAAAGAAGCTATGACAATCAAACAATTGAATAATACTTCCATAAGAGTTAGACACGCTTTACATGAGACAAAGTCAATACAGAGAGCTGGAGTTCTACTAGTGTGTCACCAATGTTGTAGCGGCTACAACCACCCTCCAAAATTTTTCCTATGCTTCATTTTCAAGCCTCCCTTCTAAATCACAATAGCTCATCTTGCACTGACCCAAGTACTCTTTCTTTGATTAAGCTTCATATTTTGAATTTTGGCTTGTGTTTTCTCACTTGGTTTACTGTCTAACCCAAAATCCAATCTCTTGACTCAGTTTTCACTTGGTTCTAGGATTTCCTTAATGAACTACGCAATCCTTGAGGGAAAACAACCTTGTTCTAGGGAATTTTGAAGTCTAAGTTGACAGTGAGCCTTCAGCTCCAAACTTGTGTAGAGCTAGTTTCCAACCAACCTTTAGCTGTGAAACTGCGTAGAGCATGAGAGGCATCACATAGCCCCTCAACCCAGAAATTGTTAGGAAGCTTCTTCCTCATAAATTTCTCAATGCATGAGTGAGTGAGTTGTCCAATCCTTCCCATAACTGTGAAATCTCTCTAGGCAATGCATGGTATCCTTTCCCAAAAAAGAAAGAAATAATAAAGAGAAAAATCATCCCTAGAAAATAGGGATCTATTTTTAACAACCCAGAGTAGACAATCAAGATTTTTTGAAAACTACCACCAAGTGTCACTTTTTCCTTGATTTTTGGACTTTGCATCATAAACCCTAAATCAACCAAATCTATTTAATTGATGCTTCCAGATTTCATTTTCACATTTGATCTTGAAGCTCTGGCATTCCCGAGGAAATCAAGGAACCTTTGGTACAATCGACATTGCTTTTCCAGGTAAGTCTTTCTTTTCTAGTCTTTTGCTGCTTTTTCTATTGCTTTTGTTTGTTTCGATTGTGAGAGTGTTGTTTCACTCATTTTTTTGAACAAATGATGGAATTTTAACTTGTTCTATCTTGTAGAAGTTTTGTTTTAATTTTTTCATTGCCTTTCCCAAGTTTTGCATGCGTCATCCTGTTTTTGCACCAACGGTCATTGTTGCAATGACTCTCTCCAATGCTTCATTTTCCTTTAATTTGATTGATTGCTACACTTGTTTCACTCACATGCATCATCATTCAATTAGATTTGCACCCAGGATCGCTCTATCCTTCATTTTTTTATTTTTCTCACTCCCCTTGGGCAGATATGGGATTCCTTGGCCCGAATATCGCTTTCCTGACATACACTATGCATTTTAGGAGCTCAAGACCTCAGTATTGGCTTCTGGAATTGTACAGAGACTACCTAGGCCTATATCCAACTACGCATTGCAGTTGGAGGAGCCATCCTCAATCCTTGGCCATTGAGACTATGCAATTCATAGTCTCTCCTGGCCTATGGATATACTGAACTATGTATTGTGCAGTTCAAGTCAGTAAGACCACCCCACCGACTGTTGGGACTGTTCAATGTGCAGTTCCAACTAGTAGCTAGTCACCTTTGTGTGCCATAATTGTGCAATCCCTCCTAGCATTAGCCCAATTTGTTGCTTAGTTTGTTCTTGAAGTTTCTTTTGGTTTCAAGTTAACATTTGCATGCCATGAGTGTCCTCTCTATCTTTAGGTACAACAGTTGTTGAGAAACACTCTAGTAGCTATATTTAACATTGCCTCCAAGAGAGCTGCATCAAAGGATACTATTGAGATTAGTATCGGGGAAGCATTTGAGCAGGTGTTAGCGAACTTTCTAGTTTATCCAAACACTCAGTTGTTCATAGAGAATGGCATAGAGTTGACATGGTAGAAAATCAAGTATACTTTTGCAAAGAACTTCAAGGAAGACTTAAGAGTATCAGCAAGTTTATATTAGTACCTAGGAATCAGGCTTATACGAGGTTACATGTAGGCAACCCACCTTCCCATGTGTGGACATCATCCACTATATTGTCTTACACATAGATCCAGAGACTATGACATTGAGCAGTGCCAACAAGATAGAGATTTCCACCTTTAGAGCACAAAACTATCAACGGATGTATCATTTACCTCAGTTGGCGAACTGCATGGACACACTTTTGTGTGCCACCCATAGCTTTGTGAACACCAAAGATATTGTCAAGCGCTAGGTGAAGGAGTCGTCAAAGTTTAGAACGACAACCAATCATGTTTACAAGACAAAGTATCTCAGGGAGGCCTACCAGTTCTTGATCATCTTTGCAAGAACATTATATGGTCAAGAGAGCATGGAGACCTTTCCTGAAGGTTGGGTGGTTGTATTGGACCAGTTGGTGAGATGGAAGGAAATTCAACTGGTCAGATTTGTTGGCTGTTCAGTTGAAAGTCCATATGACTAACTCTCAGAATCCATCCAAGGATGAGCAAGCAAGATTCTACATGTCCTCATATTTACTTGATGCAACATGTGCCCAACATCAGTTTCCTGGCATGAGTTTGACATGGACACCAAAAGAGATTGTCGTCAACATTTATTACAAGTTTCTTTTTTATTGTAGCTACGAAGGGGTTATAGCAAGTCAAAATAACCATTTCATCACCCTGTTGTACAATTTTATCTTTGTGTAGGATTTGTTAGTGTCAGTCAGTTAAGCTTGTCACCAGTGATCAAATATTCTCTTACAAGGTATTGCTAGGGTGTCAAGTCAAATTTTTGTCATTTTAGTGAGTCTTCAAATAAAAATTTGGTCACTGGTTGTTCTGTCTAGGTAATTTCTTCTCCCTTCACTTACTCATAGTCTTCATCACTCATCATGGTCATTGTATTCTTTTAGGCATCATATCTTTAGTTAAATGTCTTGGGTCATGAAATGGTTAAATTCCTCATTTTAGGTCATGGTCTAGGGTTTCACTCCATGTGTCGTCATGATACCATATGTCAAAACAAAACATGTCCATCAGTTAATTCAGTGGGTAAAGGGACTTAGAAACTTATGTAAATCAGAATAAAGGTAAAGGTAATGTTTAATTTCAACTAAGACAATGTTGCAGTACACTATCTCGCCTCATCATTCCTCATAGGGACATGTTTGTTTCAAAATATTTTTATGACAACATGGACAATAATTTTACAAAATTGAAAGAGGGTTTTGTTCATTATCATCCAAGGAACAAAAAAATCCTTTATTTTATGCACAGGTGTTATGATTTGAAAGAAATGCCCAAAACACACTTGCTATGGGAGAGTTGTTGCACATCTGGACAACTTGACTTCAAGACAGTTTTTCAGGGGTTTGGAACAGGTTTTTGTAGTGCTTAAGGACTCTCTTATGTAGCAGACATCCTAATATTTCCAATGATTCATTTATCTTGAGATTTGGATTAGTCTAAGGCATCCAAAAGTGCTCTGCAAGTTGGTGTTGCACGTTTGTTAGAGAAACCCTGAGTTTTTGGAGCGACCTTGGGAAAATCAAATTTTATCCCTAATGGAGTGTCCAAATTACATGTTTGAGGAGTCTGTCTTAGAGAAAACTTCAATATATTTCCAACGAGATATCAAGATATCAATTTGGAGCAGTTTACAGCCTCCAAAAGTGCTTTGGAATACTGGCAGTGCGCTCAGGAACAAAGCACTGCGCTCAGGACAGAGTGCCCATAATTCACCCAAAACTCTCCCAAATTTCATTTTTTCGCTTGTAGGATTAATTTCATTGACTTCTAAGCCAGGAGACAAGTAAGCAAACCATTATTATCCCTCATTTTCTTTTCAAAATCATCTCATGCCAATGATATCAATTTAGGGTTTGTAGTGAAATTCTTCATGGGAAACAACAGGGTGATAATGTACATTTTTATTTTTGGTTTCTAGAACATGAAAATGTTGTCCTAAACCTACATACATGTTTAATAAATCATTTTAACCATTCAATCCACCTCAAAACAAAGTTTTACTGCTCAGAAAGTAAAACCCTAGCTCATTCTTAGAGGTTTTTGAGCATTTTTCATTACAAACCCTATTTTTCCTCCTTGCAAGCAGATCACTCTTCCACTGTTTCTTCACTCATTTTCATCAGCTTCCAAAGTTAATTTCCACCTTTTTAAAACCTCCACTATCATTTTTTCAAAATCCACCTTCATATCACTTCATTTCCATTCATGCCTCACACTTTATTTTTCATTCAAATGGAGGTGGGGTCCTCTAGCAAATCACAGGAGAAAACTCAAGTACCTAAGCTTGAGGTGACTAAAGTGTACAAGAGAGTTTTATGAAACCAGCTCAAGAAAAGATAAAAAAGATAGATCAACGCCTTAGAATTCAGCCTCTTCGAGGGGGCAACCTCCTTTAC